>BPLR01002036.1:0-14793 GCA_021605095.1 Caerostris extrusa
TTCAGTTCATTTTTAACCTTGAAACTGATATATATAATAATAATAATAAAAAAAAATTATCTTAGCTCTTCTCTAAAAGAAGCATTTCCTGTATATTTTTTAAGCTGTGCAAAAAATAAAAATACATTTAAAATTAAATTAAATTTGAATTAAATTTACATAATAATACAGGAAACTAAAATTTTTAAATATTTTTTTTTAACTCTTTGTTAATTTTTATTGAAAAAAAATTACTACATTTTCATGGTTAATTAATAGTTTTTTACTAAATAAAACTTATGCAAGGTCACATATATATTTGGAATTAATGTTTTGTTTTTGGATTATTCTTTTTTAAATTTAATTGCATAAATAAAATAAAGCTACCGAATTTTAAAAAGGGTTATTTTATTTTAAATTTATGCTATTCATTGTCTGTTTACTTACTCTGTTAAAAAAATCATTAAAAATCGGAATTTACATATGTGAAACATAACACCATCAATCATATTTTATAAATTTATTTAATTTTCTAAAAATATTGTTGGATTTACTGAAATTTTGCTATCTCGGCAATTTATTATGTGTACTCGAAAAATATATTTTTTAATTATTGATAGTTGTACTTGACTAATACCCTCAGATTTAACAGTGTGCCCATTCCTGGTAATTCTAAAAATATCACGAGGAGTAGTTCTATTTCTTAATAGTGGAATGAGATCTCTTACGAAGTTAAAAGTCATGAACATATATTAACCCAATATCAACTGGAAATAATACCAAAATGCAATAACTTTTAAATATTTATTATATTGCACCTTTGTAATTGCGGAAAATAAATTCATAAAATATGCTGAAAACTGTTTATGCCACGTTGCCCTTATATTTAATTTTGCGATAATTTGTCAAGACATGAGAATGAATGTAGCATAAAATTGGCCTGGTTAATGTCCTAATGTTAACCGAATTTTATTTCGGACGAAAAATGTTTGACAGAAAATGTCCTAGAGTTTAGGTGTGTTCAATCGTTGAGATTAATTATTACGCGCTGATGTTATTACGGGACCTGATGGCCGATTAACTATCGCTCGGTGACACAGGTTTCGGGTTCGAGTCGCGGCAGTGGCATGGATGTTTGTATTGGTTCGAAATCCACTTTAAACCGTAAGTTGCGATCTAATAGAGCATTTTGCTGACAACTCCACCCGTAAAAATAATCATCTCTTGGTAATTCTCTAGAAATCTACTAGTTGGCAGATGGTCTTGGCCCACCATGGAGCTATTGCGCCATTAAAAAGATTTTCGTTTAATTGCTCATATTGCAATTTAAAAACATCAACAGAAATTACTTCATTTTAAAATTATCCCATACATTATTAATCAATTTAGTTGTAATTGTTTTCAAACTTTTTTTTTTTTTTTTTTTTTTTTTTGCTTTAGAATTTTTAAATCTTTTCTATTAATTAAACAGTAATTTCAATCTGTCATAACAATTAAAAACTATTATGCATTATTAATACTTTCTGCATTATTAATTTTGTGCTTTTTTTTTCTTGCAGTTGTACATATTATATATACCATGTATTCTTCTGATGAAACTTCATTCACTTCTGCCTCAGAGTAAGTAATGTATATCTTTTAAGACATTTTAACAAATTTTCTTTACGCAGTGTGTTTCTTTATAAAGTCTCTTGTAATGATATGTCTTCTTCTATAATTCTAACGTTTTTGCCATTCTTTGGACTGCACCATTGATGGAAAACTTAAAATCAGCAATTTCTAGTAGATTTCACACCCACACCACAAATTTCAAAACTGTATTTTTTTCAGAGATTTTGATAATAACTAATTTATGCATTTTATTAAACTTATTTAACTAATAATGTACATAATAGCCTTGGTAAATTAATACTTCGTCTTCATCAACAGATGAAAGATCAGCAAAATTTAGTTTTAGATAGATTTCATTAGATTTAATTGGATATTATTTAACGAAAATTATAGTAAATAAATTATAGTTAGTTATTATTTTTAAAAAAAAAACTAAATTGTTATATAAAACCCTTATTAGACCTACTTTGGTCTATGGCTCTGAAACTTGGACTTTGGCAAGATCTGATGAGTGCTCATTTGGGTAAATTTGAGTGGAAGATTTTAAGGACTATCTTTGGAGGTGTTAAGGAAAGTGATTGTTGGAGAAGACGGTACGACGCAGAAATTTATAAATGCTTTAAAGACCAGTTATAAAATTTATTAAGATCAATAGATTCAACTGGGCTGCTCATATGATTAGAATGAATTATTTAAACCCTGTAAAAGGCTCGTTTTGGCAAAGCCACAGGGACAAAAGAGGAAGAGGACGACCCAGGTTGCGATGGATAAACGCAGTTGAAAAATTCTTTTGCTGTACTAAAGGTTAAGAATTGGAGGACCCTTGACACCCAGAGGAATACATGGAAATCTCTTCAAGGAAAGCCTTGGCCCACCCTGGACTGTCGTGTTATTGATGATGATGATTATTTTTAAATTTTTTTTTTTTTTTTTGTTATTTTTAATTATATTTTGAAATTTACACTCTGCCCCAGTTTGATGCAAAAATTATGTTTTTTTAAATTTTTAAACCCTTTCTCATTGTTCCTTAGTGATTAATAATTCTTTGAAATGCATGTTATTTTTCCGGAGATTTACTACTTAATGAAGTAATTTAATTTATTAGAGAGTTTTTGCGTACCATGCGTTAGTTACCGTAGAACGTCAAAATCCGTTAGCTTTTTCTCCCCAGCGCGCATGCTCATAGGAAACATAATTTCCTATGAGCATGCGCGCTAGGGAGAAAAGCTAACGGACGTCCTACGGTAACTAACGTACGGTATGCCAAAAACTCTCTATTATTTTTACTTATCGAAACTGTAACCCATTAAAAGTATTGCTTAAAAATATTACTTAATATTGTCAACATAACTACTGTATATTAGAACTATTTACATAAGTACCACCATATAATGGAATTTTGTGTGTATGAAAAATATGAATATTTTCGTAGACTTTCTCAATGCTTTAATTCCATTTTCTGCTTTAACTGAGTATCTAATTCTCAAACCATTATGAAAATTCCCATTGTAGAAAACCTTAGCGTATGAGCACCGGTAAAACATTTTCAATAAAAAAAATTTAAGCATCGAATTTTTCATTTTTTGCACAATCGTACTTAACGTTTTTGTTATGTAGATTAGCTAAAATCGGACGTCAGCAATTTTACTAGGATTATTGCTACTGACGAAGTCATTGCTATTGCTTAACTGCCCAGTTTGGTCGCATTATGTACTGATCAAAAACCTATTCCAAGCCGAACGCCACTCGATAGCTAGTAAATGTTTCGTCATGCGCTCGTTTTCCGTCCAAATCTGTTTGGAGCGCGTTGGTGTGTGGCATTAAAAAAAAATCGCATTCTTGTCTAGAACGGAGAAAACCTCCAAAATCGAGTCGTAATATTAACGAATCGTTGTGACATTCGGAATTCAATCTCGTTCGAATCGATCGGTTTAAAATGGATAGATGACCGTATTAGATTCTCTAGGGCCTGATGGCCAAGTGGCTAGCGCTCGGTACTATAGGTTTCGGATTCGAGTCCCGGCGGTGTCATGGATGTTTGTAGTGGTTCGAAATCCACTTTAAATCGTAGGTCCCGGTCTAATAGGATCGCAGATCGTTGCGAGAGTAGTGTTACTGCCGTCTGTAGCATATCTTCAAGCCACGCGTGCCCTGGAACGAATGAGTAACAGCGGTACAGCCCTTTCTTATGGCATAAAGATTAACTGTTTTTGTATTGCCAGCTGCATTAAAAAAAAAGTATTTGTCTGATTTAATGCTGTGTTTTCGCAGCAATACCAAATTGAAAGATAACTTGCAGCAATGCACGAAACACAAGGCATGAATTTTTCGAAATAAAAATATTTTATCTGTAAAAAAAAAAAGAAAGAAAGAAAGAAAATACATTACTTTTGAGTTTTTAAAGCATTGCAAAAATAACAAGTCGGAAAAATAAAAACCAGTAGAAAATGGAAAATAATGAGCAGACATTTTTGTGTACGGTTTTGGATAAGTAAAACTTATCTTAAATTATAGTTTGTTAAATGCTGAGTATAAAATACGCATAAAAGAGCTGGAGTTAAGTATTGGAAGTATTATAATCAGCGAAATTTACAATAAAAAAAAAAAAAACTAAAATTTTTGGTGTATGTTAAATAGGTTATTGTGTATAATCTTAAGTTAATTTTTAAAAATATCATTGCTGTAAATGTGTTTTTTCCTGAACCTAATAAAGAAAATATAATCATTGATCATTAACTGGTATCATACATCTAAGTGCATAACAGGGGAAAATAGACCATAAAGAAATAATTAAATTCATTCATCGAGTGGCCAAATTAATAATTGACTTATAGTAATTAAGTTTTTCATGTCAAAACAAAAATCCATTTTGAATTGAATAGTTTAAAACTTCTTACTATTTTTTGTTATTAAAATGATTGCATATTGCTTGAAGTTAGTGTTTATTTTATCTTTACTAGTTTTATTTTTATGAAAAGTTTGCAGTAATCTCTTTTCATTGGTTTTTACCACTGTTCTTATATGCATATTTCTTTTTAATTGACATGTTGACGGGTGAGCTAATTTATCCATCTGTATTTCAGGGACATCGGCTCCGAGGACACCCCAGAAGTGAGTGAATCTGAACTTGATATAAGTTCAACCACCATTTCCACCACCACCTCACCTGCCAGTTCAGCCCCCAGCTCGCCCAGACGCTCACCCCGTCTGGACATGAAAAGGAGCCGGATCCTTGAGGTGAGTAAACTTCTGATTTTTATCTCTCCCCCCTTTCCTTTGGCAGAAATTTCTTATTCTATCTCCTGTTATGTCATCACACTAGCAACCTCAGCATACTAGCAATAAGTGTCATTACTTGACTATCTATGACTTTTAATACATAATGGTAATTCATTTATTGATTTGTTAAACTTGCCTACTTAAACAAGTAATATATATATATATATAAATTTAAAGTCAATTCCTACATTTTTTCACTCTATTGCAGAGAGTCCTTTTTATAAATAATTTTCATTCATTTTTTTAAGTTTATTTGGCGCCATCTATGGGTAGATCTGTATTTTTTAGATTTGCAACTTAAATCTAAAAAAAAAAAAAAAAAAAAAATTTAATGAATTAAATTTAATTACTGAATTAATATTTGAAAAAACTGTATTCACATCCAGTGTCATCCACTACAACTTCAAAAAAATGAATTTGAACTTGAGTGGATGAGGGAGAGTGTGAGCTAATAGAAGGAATTGAAAAAGAAAAAACAAAAGCAAAGTGTTAATGGAAAAAATGAAACTAAAATATTGATGTAACAGGAGATTTTTTTAACATCAGATTGTGAGATTGCTGTCAAGTTTTAGGAATGGCAAAGATATTAATTATTTTATTTATTCATCATATATGTATATATTTGTATGATGGCCGAGTGACTAGCACCCGGTGACACAGGTTTCTGGTTGGAGTCCCGGCGGCGCCATAGATGTTTGTAGTGGTTCGGAATCCACTTTAAACTGTAGGTTCCGGTCTAATATGGCTGTAGAGCGTTGAGTGTAGGACTGACAACCTGCCCCGTAAAAAAAAAAAACATCTCTCGTCGTGAATTCTGCCAGTAGGCAGACGGCCTTGGCCCACCATTTCGCGCATTGATAATGATATATTTGCATACTCTAGTACTTACATATAATGTATGTCTTGAACAATCGAGTGCAGGCTTAGTTTGCTGCCCTACGGTCATCTTGTGCACATGAGGACTAAACGGACCGAGACCTACAGTTCAAAGTGGTTTCCGACTACTTCAAACATCCATGGCACCGCCGGGACTCGAACCCTGTGGTATTGTATGCCAGAGCGCTAGCTACTCGGCCATCAGGCCATTCAATTTCTTTATAAAAAAATTAATTAATAATTACTGAATGCTTGTAATTGTAAGTAGCTGATACAGCATAGGGTAAAATCATATTCACTGAAATCATAAGAAACTTCATTGATCAGTAACTCGAAAGCGAAGAATGTTAGAGTAATAACAATTTTAATATCTTTGTTTTGAGAATAATAGTATTCGAAATTCGAGCAAAGCACGAACGAAACAATGTTTTATGTTTCATTTTAAAATTTAGAAAAATAGTTTTTTAGTTATAATTTTTAAGGGCAAATATAAGTGGAAAGAAGTTTTTTTTTTTTTTTTTATTTTTGTTTATTATATTTTATTATAAAGTGTTATATCTTTTTAGATCTTTAAATTCTATTACATATTTTAGTTTACATTAGAATTAATAATTTAGTGTCAATTATAATAAATTCCCAGTTTCTACTTTTAGCTGAAACTGGCAAAAGAAAGTTAAAAACAAATAATATAAAAACAAAATTTTTAAAGTCAATTCCATTTTTTTTTTTTTTTTTTTTTTTTTTCACTCTATTACAGAAAGTCCTTTATAAATAATTTCCATTCATTTTTTTAAAGTTTATCTGGCGCCATCTATTATTAGATACATGCAACTTAAATCTTAAAAAAACTAAAATTAATTCATTTAATTTAACTACTGACTTAATATTTGAAAAAACTTTTTATTGTCATCCACTACAAGTTCAAAAAAAGTGTATTTGAACTGGAGTGAATGAATAAAAAGTATTTTATTTACGATTGAAAATTTGAACAATATATACACTCAAGAGCCAAAACATTATGACCACCTGTCAATAACGAGTTGGCGACCTTTGGTGCGCAACACAGCTTCAACCCGCCTTGGCATGGATTAATACCACCACTTAATACCAGTTAAATACCACTTCCACCTGATCACGTCCCTTCCACGTCATCCAGGAGAGTTCGTTGCAAAACGTAGGGGTGGTCATAATGTTATGGCTCTTGAGTGTATATTATAGGGAGAGTGTGAGCTAATACATAAATAATACATAAATAATGCTAAATAAGCTAATAATTGAATAATGTTATTTTTTAAACTGGAATATTTTATACATTTTTTTTTCAATAAATGTTTTTTGTTTGCTTTTTTTTTCTTAGAAGGATGAGGTGAATTTCAGGGCCAAGAGGCCTCGCATCGACCTCTCACCGCCCCAAATGATGTTAGATCCAGCCCCAGGTATGCCACAATACGTGTTAAATCTAGAATATAGTTTAAATAATTATTATTAAGTTAATGGAGGAGCAATGCATCAAATCACTGAGCATCATCGAAAATTTAAAGTAACCAGAAGATTTTACTTTGAATTTTTAGTATTTGGTAAAAACAAAGGGTTACAGGAGACAAATCACATAGTATTTAATGAATAGTGTATGATACTTGAGGGTAGAATTTATTGGCTTTTAGGAAGTCTCTTAAGTATCGTACTTCTTTTAATCCATGTAATATAAGTTAAACATCAAAATTTCTGGGTGCGGATTATAGGCCATTGCGTACTACAATCTACCCACCAAAAATGCTTTTTGCCAATAAACTTGACAAAACTTTTGAGTGAGTAAAAAATAATTTCTTAACATAAAGAAACATAGATGAACGATGGGTATAAGCAGAACTTTTGTCAAGTTAAACAAAAATATTTAATCACAGTTTTTTAGTTCTGCCGTTTTTGTTGTTCCAATACAGAGACAGCTAATCTTTATGCCATAAGCAAGAGCTGCACCACTGTTACTGTTTAGCATTACCCAAGGGGCACATATAGCTTAAAGATAGGCTATGGACGTGAGTCACACTGCTCCCACAATATTCTACGATCCTATTAGACCTGGACCTGCGGTTTAAAGTGGATTCTGAACCACTACAAACATCCATGGCATCGCAGGGACTCTAACCCGAAAACTATGGTACAGAGCGCCAGAGCATTAATCGGCTATCAGGCCCCAGTTCTGTCATTGTTGATTAGAATTGATGCCAATTTTCTGGCCACCGAAATTTCCATTTTGTCAGCACCGAAAATTAGCAAAAACTTTTGTGTGAGAGAAAAGCAATCTTCTAAACATAAAGAAGCAGAAACAGTTGTGGACAATGGGTGAAAAACGGAAATGGTTCGCTATTGGATGAAAAAAATATTAAAAAGAAATTTCAGAAAATAAGTAAAAACGCGTAAAAACAAGTCAATAATTGTGAAACTGAGCAAAATATTCATTCTTCCTACCAGTATGACGATTACAAACAATCGGTAAAATGTCGTTTGTTTTGTTTTCACCATAATTCTTGAATAAATTTTTTTTTATTTTTCATTTTTATAGATTTGTAATAATAACACGTTCTTTAAAACTGTAAAATGTTTTATTAGGTATAAAAACAGATTTTCTGGTATATTTATTGTGCTTATAAACATTTGCGAATAGCGCGCGGATTATACGAGATCTTTATAATTTTTCAGGCTTGAAATTATGCCAAGGAGGTTATACTGTACCTCGGAGTATATGCAACAAATTATGTTTGTTCCGATTTTCCGGGTTACACCGCATTTGTGAATTGCATCAAAGGAAATCCATAAGACACCGTCGACTATCGATGAGTTTCAATTCCTCTCGAGTATTCTCGTTTTATAAGAAAACGTGTTGGCAATGCCTACGGAAAGCAAATTTGAATGGAGTTCGATACTGCTTGGTCATGAGTTTAATATAAGGATGACTTAAATTCTTAAAATAAATTGGAAAGAAAAAAATACGACTTTTTTCAGTTATTGAAACAAAACAAATTCGTATTAAGTTACACTGTTACAAAAAGAATTGTGATATTTTAATGCTTGGGTTAAAATGTTAGCCAACAAATATTCTGCAGTAATTTTAGTAATTCTGCAATATATAATATATATATTTTCTATTACAAATGAAATTACGGAAATCTTGTTTATAAAAAATTTCTTTGAAATGCATGCGTGACTATCTAAAAAAAAACTTATGTGCGAATATATATGCGTTTTGTAATCAATAAAAATTATAATTATGTTTAAGTCATATATTAACAGGAGTGCTTGTAAATAAACCTCGAAAGGTTTTGTTTTACGTTAGTGTAATTGGATTTTAATTTATGGAGAATAGGAAATACCTTTTAGTCCTAGTAAGAATTTCCAGTAATTAGTAATGTACATGTTCCCAATTCCATTTTTTTCCCCAATTGCTTTTCCAAAGAATTTCCTTTTTTTTCTAATTTTATTGGTTTTTATTTATTAGTAACTCTACTTTGGTTGTTTTAATTTCATATTTTTAATGGGAATAGAATGTAGCTACTTAATCAATGTCTTATTGCATTTGAAAATTAATTAAAAAAATTTTTCTAATCTACATTGTATATTACAAATTGTAAAATTTCTCCATTTGGATTATATGTTGCCATATATAATATACATATTTTTCCCTCCAGAAATATCTTGAGAAATTTTTCTTTAAAAAAGAACCCAAACAGAGAGGAGAGGACAGTTAGAGAATTTAATTAAAACAGGTCTTTGTGGAATTTTTGGTATATAAATGTGGATGTAAGAAAATAGGGCTTCATAAGATTTCATTTACATTATTGTAGATTGCCTTAGTATTATAAAATATTTATTATATGATGGCTAAAAAATAATTGCCCTTTAGTTAAATTAAAACTAACCATGTAAAATTTTGTTTAATAAGTGAAGTATTAATCAAATGTTACTATATTGAAATTTAAAAAATAAATTAAACATGTTAGTGAATAATGCATTTATCCATGTATGCATATTTCGGAAACTTAAAAAAATTCAATTGTTTTGAATTTGGTTCAGAATTATTTTATTTGTTCGTTTGATATTGAAGATTCTGCTTCATTTTCTTCAGCATCGCCAGGCCCACCACCAAGGCGAGCTGGAGACTCGTCACCATCAGCTATCTCCACAAATAAGATAGACCACTTTTTTTTTAAAATGCGAAGTTAGATGAATAACAAGTTAGTGATGCAAATTGAAGATTGTTCAGAATTTTAATTGCTGAATTAATACAAAAAGCACCACTTAAGAAGACACTGTAAATGAAGTTCAAGCTTATTTGATTCCTTTGTTCATGAACTTTTAAACAAAGTAAATAGCCATGTTCAAAATCAGAATATTTTTAAAACTCCTAATAAGTAAATGAAAAAAGCAAACAATGCAGATCGTTATTTAATAAGGCATAGCTATAAATATACCAAATTAAGTTCACTGATATAGGAATTCAACTGACTTCGACTAATGAGGAACTTCTGTTTTTTCAGGTTCTGGAGACAGGTATTTGGGAAGATACAGCCCCTCCATACCATCCAGCAGAAGCTCGCCAGCCCGTAATGGTAATGTGTTTTCCTCCTTTTGAGTTTTCTTTTAAAAAGCTAATTAATTGTATTATTTGAAAAGTTTTTCAAAATCAAAGAAGCCGATTATCCACGCTTTGGAGAAATAGCTTAAGATCTGAATTATTAATGTAAAAAAATATATTAATGTCTGAGAATTTTCTTTTCATCTTCAGAAAGTCCACCGGCTGGCGCAGCCATTTTGAGGAGTTCTGCCTCCCCATCACCACCAGCCTCACCATCACCACCAGCCTCTCCACCTGCCTCACCACTTGCCTCACCAGCCTCACCATCACCACCAGCCTCTCCACCTGCCTCACCATCACCATCACCACCAGCCCCTCCACCTGCCTCACCATCACCATCACCACCAGCCTCTCCACCTGCCTCACCATCACCACCACCACCAGCCTCTCCACCTGCCTCACCATCACCATCACCACTTGCCTCACCAGCCTCCCCATCACTATATGCGGGACGAACCACCCGCTCGGGTAGATTTTACCCTTATCGCAGGCCTGCTTCTTCTGGTAAAATGTTCATAAATTTTTCATATAATATTCATGAATAAAAGTTTGATAAAATTGTTAATTATTAGAATAACATTTATTTTTTACAAATTGTGTAACTACCATAATTTCATACCTATTATAATCAGCAAAATTTACAATAAAAAAAAATCTAAAATTTTTTGGGGTATGTTAAATAGGTTATTGTGTATAATCTTAAGTTCATTTTTAAAAGTATTGCTGTAAATATGTTTTTTTCCTGAATCTAGTAAAGAAAACATAACCATTGATCATTAACTGGTATCATACATCCAAGTGCATAACAGGGGAAAATAGACCATAAAGAAATAATCAAATTCATTCATCGAGTGGCCAAATTAATAATTGACTTATATTAATTAAGTTTTTCATCTCAACAATAAACAAAAATCCACTTTGAATTGAATAGTTTAAACTTCTTACTATTTTTTTGCTATTAAAATGACTGCATATTGCTTGAAGTTAGTGACGAAAATAAGATAGAAATTAATTCGCCAACTTCCGGGTTCTTTTAGTTGGGAATGGTGGTTCAAATAGATCAGCTCTCTTGTAAATTCTTGACTATTTTATTACACATACTAAGAATATTAAAAACTTTGTGCAATATTTACAAATTAATAGGAATGCCACAAATTTTAATCTCTAATGCCGTAAAACTTAATTTCTCTCAATATACCTCTCACACCTCTAAGATTACCTCTCTCTTTCTGTCTCTCTTGCTTTCAAGCACGCTCTCAGACGCGCACTTCTTTTGTCCAATTAACTTGGCGTCGCAGCGCCCTCTAACAGCATTAGTTCCTCTTTTTTCCACAGTTAGTGTTTATTTTATCTTTACTAGTTTTATTTTCATGAAATGTGTGCAGTAAGCTCTTTTCATTGGTTTTTACCACTGTTCTTATATGCATATTTTCTTTATATATATTTTATATGCATATTTCTCTTATTCTTTTAAATATGTGCTTGTGTGTGTGTTAGTTTATTTTATTATTATAACAACACAAAATGTACATTTTTAAAAGTGTAGAATTTTGAAAAGTTAAGATATCAACCATAGGTATAAGGACTGAACTCTATACATACAAGTGAACAATTACGCATTGTCTGTGGATTATATGCTGCTGCATATGAGATCAGTTTTTTTTTTTTTTTTACTGCCAAAAATTGTGGTTGTGGATTATTGGCTGCTACAGATTATAAGCAGGAAATTACAATAGATTTATGTTAACTTTTTTTTTTATGCACCTTATGTCCAACATATGCATGCCTAAAACAGTCCATCAACGAATGGTGATGGAGGACTTTAAAGAAATAATTGCTGCATATTTGAATGTCATGTAGGGAAGATCCAATTAGCATATGCTGTCACAGTTTCCTTTCAGTCTTCTTGTTTTTGAAAGAAATGTTTGCAGACTTGCGGATTCTATCCTGTGCACTCTTACACACGGTCTGTGTGCCTTGCCACATGACAATATTTTTAAAAATTAATTTTAAAAATATATATTTTTTTTATTTTCTTTTTTCTTATTTTTTCTTTCTTTTAAATTATTAGTTTGTGTTCTTCATATTATCTTCTGATGGACTGTTTGTCGTACATTGTGTTTCTTTCTGTATGTGCAAAAATGAGTATTTCCCATTTACAAAGTTAGTAACTGTGCTACATATTGCCTGCTGAGAATCAAAACCATACTCTTTACACTATAGGTAAATTGAATTATAATTGAACAATGGATGAAGCAAAATTTTAAATTGACAAAAATAATGAATATTATTTTTATATTAATGATTATGTATTAATGACTGTAGGAATTTCTTGTTCAGAAATGCAACAATTTTGATGTACTCATATTTGGTGAAGTGTATATCAAAATTTATGCCACTAGAAATGCTCAATTGCATTGGATCACTGATTTTTTTTTTTTTCTTTTCATCATAGATTTTGCTACTTAGATACAGAAAATTTTTTTAATATTGTGTATTTGACCAATAGAAAAAAAGTTAAACCGATGAACATTTTTATTTTTATAACATTTGTAAATTATCTTTCTTTATAAAAATTTCTGCAAATTGAAGAAATATGTATACTGATCAGTAAATTAAATTTAATATCATTTGGATCATTCATTGATTTCTTTTCATCATTAAATGGGGCAATTTCAAAAATTATCAGAAATTTAAAATTTACTGCATGAACTCAAAAATAAATAAAAACACCTACAGTACTGTTTGTACATAGGATTTAAAACTATGAATTTGTTCTTCACCTTTATTTATAACAAAGTACTTATATACATTCCTGGTATATAGATGCTATTACATCTGACATACCCAGGTTTAGCATTCTCAGCGAATAGGTATTGTGAGGGATCAGGCCATGAGCCCCTTTATATTACAAAATGAATAATTTTTCACATGTCTCGGTTACATTAGACCGTGTCAATAAAGGGTTAAATTCCTAGTTAAATCTTAATTTTGAAAATTAAAGTCGATTAAATGCCATCCAGTTTCTGGAAATATTACTTTATGCTCTTGAATTTTTTTAATAAATGCCTAATATTTAATTTCTTTTTATTAATCATATTAACATTTGCAGCAGTCCCATCACCACGAACTGCAGCACCTCCACCACCACCAATAGCAGCAGCACGACCACCACCAACAATAACAGCAGCAGCACGGCCACCACCACCAACAACAACAACAACAGCAGCACAACCTCCACCAACCACTGGGCGAGTCACCCGATCCCAAACGGGATCGCTGCCATAAGAACTTCTTCAGGTAAGATGCTTTTAAATTGTTGTAGTTTAGGGAGAATCATTAATTTATTAAGTAGAATTGGGTTCAGTTCTATGGTTGTTCTCACTCTGGGCAAATTGAATTTTGACAGCCTTTTTTAAGTATAACATAAAAGTTTTCACTAAGTAAAAACTAAAAATACAGAAATTTTATTACCTGGGTTGCTTTGTAACAAACAATGAACAATAACATTGTTTTCCTCAAGCACTATTTATGAACAATTAGCTACTTAAAACATTTTTTACCTACCCATTTAGATCAGTACATCTTTTCGTTGCACATCTTATATTTATATTCTTCTTAAATATCATTTTTCCTGACAAATTGCCAAAGAATTCTGTCTTGAGACATGGATTAAAATATTATAAATTTGTTTTTAAGTTTTAGTTCATTAAAACTTCTGTTGTAAGCAACTTCAGTAATGGGCATTATTAGCTTGATTCTTAATGTAACCCACAGATTAGGAATGCACTTTTCAGTACCTTAATTTATTCTCTAAATCTTGTTACTCTGAGTTTATTTTTTATCTGGCAGCTCTTTTTAGTCATTTAAAAACTACCATTTATTATTGAATTTTTGTATCTGTTCAAATCTCTCGGATAAAGAATTAATATCTCTCATATTATCGAATATTAATATGGAACTTTTTTTTCTGTATTATTTTTACTTATTTTGTCAGTACATTCATATTCAAATAGTCTCCTTCTGCTTATTTCTTTACTTCATTAAATAGCTCTGCATTTAAATCTGTAGTTAATTTTTTTTACTGACTTTCGTACTTTTTCATATTTATTTTTACATTAATAAATTAAATATCCACATAGCATATAAAACATCTGCAGTTTTTCTTTCATGGTACATGTCTGACTTCATAATTTTTTTCCTTTTATATTGAACCCACATCTCTGTGATTATTGTCTAGATACTCTCTTACACAGAAAATCAAGTATACTTGCATATATGATATAGTTATTATATATATATATATATCTAAAATTCATATTGCAAACAAAAGCTGCTCCGTATGACTTATTACTGGTATTTTAATATACATGTTTTATATGTTAGTTTATGACATATTAAACAAAATATTGAAT
>BPLR01002037.1:0-91605 GCA_021605095.1 Caerostris extrusa
GTTACGTATTGCTGTCGTCAGCAGGTCAGAGGCGGTCAAGCAGAATTCGAAGAGCTACAGAAGAGGACACAGAAGGAATCCAAGATGGGGAATACCAGAAATAGACTATCCAACTCTGGAAATCTTGCCGGTAATACATTTTCCTTGTGAAGAATATGCATCTCCGGGATATGCTGATGTATCGTCAAGATGTCAAGTAAGCAATACTACTCACAAACTCCTTACACAATTTTTTAATTAATTAAACTTATGGCAAAGATGTTAAAACATTTATGAAAATTTATTTTTATAGTTTCTTAAAATCTGTATAATTCTTTGCAAGCTTTTAAAAAAATGATTAAAAATTGTATGCACGAGATATTTACGAATATTTTTCATTTTCAGATAAAGCTTTTAAGTTGTTATATAAGAGATAAACAGCATTATAATTAATATTAAGCAATACATACAATTTAAAAATAATTGAATTTGATTTTAAAAATATATAGTGAAAAAAATTGTATAAAGATTTTAAATAATTTATTTCTATTACTTAAGAAACTACGAAGTTTAATTATCCCTATATTTAAGAAATCCTTTGCTTATTGTTTTTGCAGATGTTTCACATTTGTCACGATAATGGCCAGAGATCTTCATTTTGTGTCCTATTGGTACGGTGTTTAATCAAGAGTACTCGTGTGTGATTGGTGGTATAACGTGGACTGCGGAAGTTCTCTAGATTCTCACATGGAAGATTCTTATGAAGCATTTGGTACAAGCAACGAAGGAATAACTGTTACTTCGATTGAAAACCAAGACATCGATAATTTTTCTATTAACAAAAACAATGAAAACTCTTCTAAAAACTCTCCTTTTTTTCTGCAATGAAAGATAAACCGGAACCTGATAGCAAAAATGAATTTCAAAAAGAAATTGACCAGCACAAAACATCCCAATCTTTCCCAGAAGGCTATAAATTATCCTGTGGGATACGCTATTCTTTTGAGAGAGTTTATGAAAATTCCCAACGTAATTTATCAGATCAATCGAAAATCTGGTCTGATACAGGAACAAAATAACAACAGCTATTTAAACTCCAATAACAACAGCTATTCAAATTCCCCAAAGAGATTAAGTAGGGAAAGAGAAAACCACCCAGATAAAAGATAAATATTCGAAAGATATTAGAAATCCAGACAGGGAAATCGAAAGTCCACCTGAACAACAGAGAATACCATGGTGGTTCCAAGCCTTTTGTCTCATCAGAAAAAAAGAATCCACGAAAGTGTCAGAACGAAAAAGCATCAAAATAAGGTATTTTCCACCAAAACCTCAAGATGATTCAACATTTAATAATAGTATTATTCGGCAGCCTCAAATAAATACAACACATTATGGTTCTGCTCAAGAATATGTTCCTCAATATACTTCAGAAGATAACTTCGAAAGATTCAGTAGCACAGAATATCCTTCCTTGAAGAACAACAAAGAAGTCGAACCAACCGAAATAAAACTAGGCTGTTATTGAATGAACCTTCTCTAAATCACAGAGATTATTACAATTTAAAAGAATATAACGGATGACTTCGAAATAATTCATTTTCCGTTAAGTCATAATAAATCAAAGAACGAATTCAATAAGAAATATGATAATCATAACTATTCTTCTTCAGCAAGTGCAGTTCATTACAAGAAAGAAATATATGATGATTACGAAGATCTAATAAGCGCATTCGACGATCTATATCAATTGGGTAACGAAACACAAAAAGGAGAAAAAACAAGAGATGACAATGTTACTCACATCCAACAGAGCAAACATCCAGTTAATGGTAATTTATTTCATAAGAATAGAAAACCAGCCTCGAATAAGAACTTGTATACGACTATCTATTCAGAAAGCACAACTTTAAAGAAGTCCAAAATAGTTGAACCCAAATTATCTTTAATAAAATTAAACAGAAGGTATGGAGAAAGGTTAAATACACAAGTAACAACCACTAAAAAGGAAAAGGTTATCTTATTCCAAACAACTCCTGCTCTTGAAGACTTCAAAATACCCAGCAGGATTGGTTTTAAAACTAAGCAATTTCGTGTTTCACAACATGAAGTAACAACAACTCCATTAGCTCCAGTATATATACATACAGAGATTTTCACCGATTCTCCTGATAAGTCAGACAATAAATCAACGCAGAATGATTCCGTAACTAATCCAACAGATATAGAGACCAACAAGACCTTATCAGAATTCGATATCACCAGTAAATTTGTCAACAGAATATCTAACTTGGTGTCAGAAACCAAAGCACATTCTGATGATTCACAGCAAAACCTTTCATCAACACATAATCTAATAAACAAAGATGTACCATACACTGTTAGTGTTCGTGTATCATCCAAATATGTTCTACCTTCAAATAGATCATCCAGTACCAAATCGTCACAGAATTCTACTGATGCAATGAGAACTCTACAACCATGGTTAATAAATGGTTCATCATCGCCGAAGTTGGACAGTTTTGGTCCTGGTGAAAAAATAAATCGAAATATGAGTTTATGGAATGCACTTTTGAACAGAAATTCAACAAAAATCAACAACTCTCACGGTGGCTTCATAGTTGTGAAAAAGGTTCGATTAAAACGAGACGCAACGACTCCAGTGCTTCATCAGTTTTCGAATTTCATCAAATATTTGAAATCAATGTTTAAATATATCTCTGTACAATCGATAAACTCAAAAAGATGACATAAATAAAACTTTGAAAGTATTTTAAAGACTCTTCTACACAGAGAAAGGAAAAGTATAATTGATGGCCAGATTAAATATATAGGAAACATATTTTCTAACAGTAATAACATGATTTCAACCTAAATATATAAACTTTTTATTTTCAATTGTTTCCCTTGTTGCTTAAAAACACAACAATATAGTAAATATAATATAAAATATAATAACAAAAGAGTAAATCGAGTTTCTTCTCAAATGTTCATTTTGAAAAATATTTTAATGAATGTTGATGATTATTTAATGTCAGATTACTAATAACAGTGGTGAATATTAAATTACGTCAAACAGTAGCAAAGGGATTTCAACCTAAAGAATTTTAATTTTTATTTTCAATTGCTTCCTTTGTTGATTAAAAACACAACAATACAGTAAATATAATATAAAATGCAGTAACTATACAGTAAATCGAGTTTTCCTCAAATTTTCCTTTTGGCAGAATAGTTTAATGAATGTTTATGATTAATTATTGTCAGATTATCATTAAATTTTATATTTTTTTTCTATTCTAGTAATTTAAAAAAAGTATTTTTAAAATAAAAATATCACTAATACTTGCTTTAAAGATAAATGAGATAGGTAAATGAAGTTTACATGAATGAATATATGTATACATATATATTGTTAAATATAAACAATACAAATAATTATAATTGTTAAATATAAACCAATGTTTGGTTTAACCAACCCAAACCAAGCAAAATATAAAATCATCAAAATGCTTCATTTAATATTAATTTTTATGAATGTAATTATTAGCTTAACAAAAATTTATTGGTTTTAATGTATAAACGAGAAATATCGATAAATTTATTTTCCTCCTACAAAAACCTTCGTATACAATTATTCTTTATAAATATTGTTATTTTTTGTCTTATATTTATATATTATAGGAATACATTTTTATTGGTTCTACGAAAACTGAAAAAATATGATATTTATTGAAATATTTTAATTTGTGAATATTCATTTGTGAATATAATGTATAAAAGATGAAACGTGTTATAAGTTAAAATTAAAAAAAAACTTTTTAAAAAGTATATAAAAATGTTTAATACTTTGTGTTTATAAATATGTTTATATAATATAGCATGTTTATTAAATTTGTAATATTATATGTATTTTATATACTAAAATAAAAATAATTAATTTGGTTTTCAATCATGTTTATGTAACATATAGTGAGTTTTTATATAAAATTTTGGAAATAAAAATTCAAAAATGTTTTTAAATATTTAATAAGTGCTTTGTTTCTCTATTAAAGGGCTTTGTTTCTACATTTATTAATGATTAATTTATAAGGCATTATTAATTAAAAATAATGAAGGATTTGATTCTTAACATTTTTTTGAAAGACAACAAAAGAAATTGAATAATAATTGTGACAGCTTTTTGCAGGCATATCCGTACCTCATTGTATGGTTTTTCAGGAATTGAAATTTTTTTTCCATATGACATAAATGCTAGGAAGTTACCTCTAAAAATCTTCCTGGATAGCAAAATGGGCTAAAATATTAATTATATTATGCATTCGAGAAGGGAAATTGTCAAATACAGAGTTGGGTAAACGATTTCTCGTAATATTTTCAACAACAGAATTCACAAGGAATGAACAAGAAACACGATCATCATGCATGCCAGTATCCACGATGCATAAATTGTATAAAAAAACCATCATAACATTCACAATGTCTCACAGTCAAACCTATCAAAAAAGAGTGGAAAAAAAAAGGAAGGAATAATAGGCAAAAAGGGGAAGCAGCAGTAACGAAATGAAATCCATTAGACAAGCACGAATTTTAAAAGAGTTTTCATCTGGAACTAGATGAGAAAAGAACACAAAAATTTATACAAAACATAAAAAGACAAGCAATGATTAAAGATTATGGCCGGATATGGGTTTATTCGCCGTTGAAGACGTAATGGCGTTAATTAAAATTTGCAATTTTGAAACTTTCACGAAAGTAGTATTTTTAGCTTCCTAAAAATGGTGAACATGAAAAAGTGAATGTGATGATTGAAATGTTAGAGATGTTGACACAAACATGCCATTTATTTTTTGCAACGCAAAGCCTAAACAACAACTTGCTTGTAACTAACTTGTAATTTTCAAAACGACGGAATACTCTACGGTTCCCACACATCTCGAATAAAATTTGTTTAAACATTTTTCTTTTTCTCTTCACTCCCGGGACGCTATATTTTTCCCCGTGTGAATTCATGGTGATTCCAGTTTATTTAAACATTTCTCTTTTCTCTCCACGCGCTGTCCTCTATATAGTTCTCGTGTGAATGCATAGTGGATTATTACTTTATGAAACATGCTGTTCAAAAATTCCCTAAAAATACAAAAGAAAATACCATCTAGAAATACCAAAGAAATACTCATAAAAACCCAAAAGAAATGAAATATAATAATCTGAAGATGGTTTTATGAAGAAATACGTACTTTCAGGATATTATAAATCATGCTAGATCTACGTGCTAAGTCAAACACACCATATATAATATAATTTTTTACAATTACAATTGTATAATTAACATAACCTCGATGATTACAGGTAGATTAATTATACTTAAAAGATTGTAAAACGTCATATTCGGAACGTAACCAGATTATTACTTTATTATATTACATTATTATTTTTACCAGATTATTACGTAAACACAATGTTTTTCTATTTTCCTAATTTTACTTAATTTGTATTTTTAAACTGCATTTTTGAAAAACAAATACTATCATAAGAATTTTAATATTGTTTCTCATATAGATGAAATTTAACTGTTTTTATTGAATAGACGAATAATATTTCTAAAGTTGCATAGCGCAAATACTTTTTGTTAAATGAGAAACAATACGACTTGAATAAAAGTCATATTCCAGTCATATTATTATACAAATTTCTTCCGAACGTTACAATGAGTCACTGCGAATTTTAATTTCAACACAATATATTTCTTGACATTGACTTGACTTATGACTTTGACTGTGATGATAATTGGACAATTATAATCGATTATTATTAACAATCATTGGCATTATAAATAATTATCGTTCAATGTTATGGCCAGCACAAATTTATTGACAGTAAAATCACACAACTTTGGGCATGAATACTATCTCGGGGATAGAAAAATTGAAGCAAACCGCCGTTAGCACTCAAATAACGAGTTTATCACCACATGCCCATCCAACATTTATCCTCTTTAGTCAATCTATTTTTAATAATCCATCAATCAATTTTCGAGGATTGTATGGTTTGAGGCTGCAGATATTTTCTCCAGCACAAACAAATTCGTCGGAGGCCATAAATATCATAAAATTATTGTGTGATTGATAGATTAGATAGTATGATAAATTACTGTTGATTTGCTTCAAGTTAAAGCAAACGAAATATATGCACTTAAGAGTTTCTAAAATATGTTTAAAAGAGAGTGAATCTAACAGAAAAATCCACTTATCACTTCGAAGATCACGAGCATACTACTAAAAGTTGTAGGTTTTCCAATATTAAGTGGATCTGATTAAATTAAAACAGAGGGCAAACCTGTAATTTATGTTAGCAAAGCCCTGATCAAATAAATTGCTGTTGAATCTGTCTAAGTCGATTTTATAAACATCAAGAAACAAATGTTTTATTTAGGTTTACCAAATTGCCAGGATAGCCCTGTCGCAGTTCAGAAAACCTGAAAATTTATAAGGAGAAGCTTTAACAAGTTGTCACAATTACTAAGATTTAATTAATTTCGCAAGAATAATACCATAAATTTTGACTGGAAATGTCTTTTGAAAATTCATAAAAAAAATTAAATCTGATCTCAATAAAATAATGATATTTTATAATTTCTTGAATTGATTGCAACGTGCGCAACAGGGTACATTCGAACCCAAATTAAAAACGAACTGATTCAATCATAGAAACTGATCATCTCCTTTCAGTCATAAATCCTGATCATTTCAGTTCAATAATAGACCCTGATCATCTCAGTTCCATCATAGATCCTGATAATCTCAATCAATCATAGACCCTGATTATCTCCATTCAATCATAAATCCTGATCATCTCCATTCAATCATAAATCCTGATCATCTCAATTCAATCAAAAATCCTGATCATCTCAATTCAATCAAAAATCCTGATCATCTCAATTCAATCATAAATCCTGATCATCTCAATTCAATCATAAATCCTGATCATCTCAATCTCATCTCCTTCCATGGCCCACCGGAACTCGAACCCTAAACCTGTGACACCAAGATCCAGAGCGCTAATCACTCTGCCATAAGGGACGGATTAGACATTAAAATTATAATTCCATAGGAGCCAGGAACATCAATCAATTTTTTCAAAACTTGAGATAAAATATTATTAAATTTTTATTAAGTGTGCTAAATGAAAATCGAAAAGTCAACTGAAAAGAACTGGTCACAGTTGGCCACCAAGTCATTCACTTCTACTTAAGTGTAAATTTTACGGAGGATGATTATTTCCCTTGTGTGTGTCATTCGATAAGCATAAATAAAAATTCTGTAGATCGTTCAACGAAGATTTGAATTTCCAACCATGAATCCTTCTTATGTAGCTCACACGTTCGTTTGTATCTCGTGCTACAGGTTTCTGGGAAATTCGGATTACAGCGAAGAGCACACCTACTTTTCCGAAAAGAGCTTCACTGTTTGCAGCGATTGCGAAGGTCCAGTGAGCAGTGGATTCCTGGTGAAGATGTACTGCACGGGCGAGAGGCAGCTCAACTACAGATGCGCTACCTGCCTGAAGCACTTCTACAACAAGGACATTCTGAGGAAACACACCGTCGAACACTACCCTTTTTGGTGATCTTTGCAAACAATGCAATGGACAAGGGCCGCTTGCAACTATTGCTGGAGGAATTTCGGATGCGCTACCTGCCTTCTACAACAAAGACATTCTGAGGAAACATACCGTCGAACACTACCCTTTTTGGTGATCTTTGCAAAAATTGCAAATTGACAAGGGCCGCTTGCAAATATTACTGGAGAGGAGGATATTCCGCTTGCAAATATTACTCTGACGTAAGAACTTTCTTTTAAGCAAATTGTGTTGAAGCATGCTTTACATGCAAAAAGACTTTTTATGACTTTTTTTTTATATTGATTCAAATTGGCACTACTAAGTTTTGTAATGCAATTCGTGAATTTTCATTTGCCGTCATTTTATTGAATATTTTAATCTGTGATTGTTTTAACAAAAATGTAATCTTATGATTATGGAAAACTTTATACTAAACGATGTTTATTTGAAAGTTTTTTTTTATTTGCTTGAAAAGAGATGTATCAATTTTTTTTTTTCAAATAGTATTGCCTGACTTGTGGAATCGTGTAGATCTAGGTTACTTATGATGTTCATTTTTTTTTTTTTACCTGTTGAATCAGTAAATGCAATAAACTGTGATAAAGTAGTTAGTTTTATTGTGCTGTTTCTTTACTTGTGTATTTTTTACCTGAAAAGATTTTTTTGTAAAGATATTCAACTTGCAATATGAACGATGACCAAATGGTAGCTAATTGGGTCATGGATTTAGGTTTAAAACCTCCTCAAGTGTAATAGCATGGATTGTTTTTTGATGGGATGTTTTGCTAATATTTTAACGTATTGTCGAGGTTTAATTGCACTGTTCATTTCTTGGAAATTGAATAGAGTAGAAAGCAAAGCAAATTGCCTCAATATTTTTCTAGGGTGATGACACTGGATTTAGCTTTATCTAGTTGCATAGTATAGCGGAAATTTAGGGATATTTTCAGAATAATGATTTAAAATAGTGGGGTGTTTAATTTCTGAACCTTTTTTGTGATGTTTGGAGAAATGAAAGAATCCAAACTGATAAGAAAGAGAAAGATATGAGAGAATTCAAACCGATTTCTTACGAGTTTACAATGATCATTTAATATTTGTTTAACGTATATTTTATTTTTGCTGTTTGGGATTGACAAGTTTTGTAAGTAGATTGTGCTCTCTGATATATAAGGAAGAGGGAAAAAAGTTGAATATAGGCCTGATACCATTATATAATTTGGACTTAGAATAGTCCAACTTATTAAATTGAGTCTATATGTATGACGATACTTTACAACAGAATATTGATGTGATAATCGAGATGTATTAAATTGGACTACTCTGTAATATAGTGAGAAACTACTTTATATTTTTTATAAGAAAAAAGTGAACGGCTTTAGTTTATTTATCCCTTAGAAAACACACTCCTTTTACAGCATTAACTTATATTGAGTGAATTATCCCGGTCACTTTCAGACTCCTCAAAGCAAAAATATTTTATTTTAAATGTGAGATTAGTTGTCACTAAAACGGCAAATGTGTTGCAAATTCATGGCTACTCTCAATCCGTCATGCGAGTGAGGAAGATACTAAGCTGCACCCGAATTTTTGCTATCGCATTTAAGAGTGTCTAAAGCAGGGGGTCTCCAAACTACGGCCCGCGGGAAAATCCGGCCCCCAGTGTCGTCAACGGCCCGCGGAATAGCATATTGTTGCTATAATAAATTGGATGAAAAACACAAATGATAATTCCATTTTATTGACTTGCTAGGTAAAGCTTAATGGCAAGCATAATACGCAGAAAATTTAGCTTAAGCATAACATCTAACAAATAATTGAAATGAATCCAACTAACATTATAAACTAGTGAGCATCCCGCGGTTACCCTCGGTAGTTATGTTGGGGTAAAGAGTATCACATATGTATGTATATCTATGTTTGGAATGTATATATTCTGAATCAAACATATGATTTTTATCCTGAAAATCCCCCAGGAATGGAAAAGCTAAATGAACGCGAATGAAACCGCGGGGTATCCCCTTGTAAAAATACTAATGAGATTTATGTAATTTTTCACTGACAATAGTGGATCAATTTTACTTGTACCAATTATTAAGATATTTAAGATGCTCATCGGTTAACTTGGATCTATAAACATTCTTTGTGTACTTCATTTTGGAGAATGAAGCGAATTTAGCAAGCGTATGCTCGCTCAGAGCGCGTACTTGGCGACTAGTCCAGAAATTATAGATAATAGCGGAAAAATTAAAATGCTTTCGACCCTCGGTACTTACTGGAGTAAAACAGTACGGCCCGAAGGCTAAAAAAGTTTGGAGGCCCCTGGTCTAAAGGGGTTAGCATTCTCTGCTCATGGTCCTCTACAGAGCAGCATCGTTCTCTAAGTGGTCTCCAAAGTGTAGTAAGTGTATCTCCCGCAAAGTGATGCTTGTTGGCAAGCAAAAGACGTAGTTGCATGATTACTTATGTACGATCGTGCATCCCGTGAGTGAAAAGTTCGGTCATTGATTGCTGTGTCTGATTTCAATAGCGTCTGGGGAGCTCAACAGCACATGCACTTGATGCAAGTCCAAGAATCCGTGTATTGTCATGGATAGAGGGAAAGAGGGGGGCATCTTCTGTTGTGGTGGAGCAACCTTAGGTAGAAGTCCGATTTGACTCCGTGACGCTGACTTTTACGGTAATGTCAGCCCTACGCTCTACAGATATAATAGACTGGGAGCTACGGCTTAAAATAGATTCTGAACCACTACAAACATTTATGACAACGCCTGGACTCGAACCCGAATCCTGTGCCATCGTGTTCCAAAGCGCAAGTCACTCGGCTATCAGGTCCTAAACTATTCATTTAATTATAATTAATACAATTTATTCTTTTTTTACGCATACATTTTTAAATTAAAATGCTCTGAAATAGAATATATGAATGAATTAAATTTTTATAAAATGGAAATATGGAAGACAGAAAAAAATCTTAAATAAATGACAAAGGAATTATTTATAAATCCTTTATATCCAAGAACGATAGAACAACATTAAAATGAATGAGGAGAAAAGTTATCTTTCAGGATTTAATTTTCATTAGAAATATTAATTTAAAAAAATTAATTTGAATTCTTTAAAATGAAATTAATATTTTATTTCAATAAAATGATCGAAATGTAATATATTTAAATCAACCGAGTTATATTTGCTAGTAAGTTACAAAAATTATTTCAATTAGTTATTATAAAATTATTTTATAACAGGCAAAGATGAGTAAAATAATACAAACAAAACTCTAATAAATCATAACTTTATTAAAAATATTTACACTAAATTGAAAAAAAGCATTTTTTAGAGAGGGAAAATGATTTTTTGATACATCATTCCATTATAAGATTTTTCTGATATTTGATCTTTTCAACGATTAAAATAAAACAGAGTCCAATACTTCATTTATGAAATTCTTTGTCGTTGCACCCGCAGAAAAGTCCATTTCCTCACAAATATACGACTCTGTTTTTCAGTTTGGATGCTGTCATCTGTCGTATATCTTTGAATCAAATGCAGTGAAGATACTGGCACTGTAAAAAGGAAAACAAATGACAGTTATTATTATGAGAATACTGCGTCATGTTAATTCATTGTTGTACAAAAAATGTTATTTAGATAAGTATTTAATGCAAAAGTTTCATCGTTATGGAATTGATATCAATAATAACTTTGAAAACAACCTATTGACTTCTTCTTAACTGCTCTGTATTCCGTAGCGAGCTCATTGCTATAAACAAGGCCTTGTCTACTTAGCGACTGTTACTGCAGGAAATGAAATCTGGATTCTAACTGATAGAATTGTGCCAAGTGACCAAGTGCTGAATAGATGTTCTATTCAGCACTTGGCTAATGGGTCCAGTATTAGAGACAGGGTAGGTGTATCTATTCTCAAAAAGCTAAAACATCTTTCAGTGGATCCCCTCCCATGTCGATCTTGAGGGGAATGAAATGGCAGATGCATTGGCCAAAGTGGGTGCTGGTGAGATATTGGTTCCACTTGAGCCCTTTACCTACACAGAGACTTACTCACAAGCTATGTTAAATGGGAAAACTATTTGGTCTACTCCCCAGTGTACCAGTGGTATCGGGGCCATCGACTTGGCGGTACTTTGGCACTTCGATGTGACAGGCAGGGGACAAATTGCAATCACCCGTTTGCTCAGTGGACACCTCAGAACTATGACTTTGGACACTTGCACCAAGTGCTCCTCTGAGCAGGCTTCATCATCTCACATATTGGCTTGCCTGGGGCTCAGATGTCAGGATCTCCTTGACGGTCCGTTGAGGGTCTTGGACTTTCTTCGGGTATTTGGATTCATGGACCTAGTCTAGCCTCGCTGGACTTTGGGGATAGGCGAAGAAGAAGAAAACTTATTGAAAAACAATAACTTTGAAATCTGCATTGCAATAGAAGAATAATGAAAAGGTCTCTTCTATTTAATAATATTTTAATTTTAAATTATAATAAACATTAAAAATGCACACAAATTGCCATGGTTACTATTGGCATTATTACTACACTCATGTCCATAAATTAAGGATAATGAAGTTCAGGCAAAGAAAGAGACAGAAGCAAAACAAATTTGACTTATTTGTCAAGTCTATTTATTAAACAAAAGGCAAAGAGCAAAAAAAAGATGCTATATGTTTGACATAATTAATAAAAATTGCGATTTTTACTCCTGGAGCAAATTTGAAAAAGAACCTATTTACAAAAAACAGTGTAACATGGTTAGTATGATGGTTAATATGGAGTATGTCTCCCGGACGATGCAATACAGGCCTTACAATGCCTAGGCATGCTGAGTTTTCAATTATCAATCTGATCTTGGGGAATATTACACCACTCATCAAGCAAAGCCCTCCGAAGTTCCGGTTGACAGGTGGGGGGGTTGATGGGCTGCAATTCGTCGACCAAGCATATCCCACACATGCTCTATTGGATTCAAGTCCGGTGGGTATGCTAGCCAATCCATACGGGTGATATCCTCCAATTGAAGGCATTAGTCACAATGTTTGACGGTGAGGACGGGCGTTGCCATTCATAAACAGAAATTCAGCACCCATGGCGCCCCGAAACAAACGTACATGTTGTTCCAGAATGACATCCCGATAGATGTGGCCTGTCATCGATACAATCTGAACATGCAGGTCAGTTCTGGAACCAAGAATAATTCCTCCCCAAACGAGCCATCCTGCACCACCGTAACGGTGTCGTTCAATGGTGTTCTCTTGGCGGTAACGGGTACCTGGCGCTCTCCATATGAAAGGCCGGCGAGAATCAGACTGCAAACTAAACCTGGACTCGTCGGAAAACATCACACAAGACCATTGTTGCGGTGTCCACAATGCATGCTCTCTATTCCAGGTTAATCGCAGGCGACAGTGAGTTGCGGTAAGTGGAACACATCTGACAGGCCTACGAGCATATAGACCAATGTGCCCTAAGCGTCTGTACATGGTCTGCCTTGAAACTGTCGTACCGGTAGCTGAAGAGAGTTGACGAGACAGGTCTGATGCTGTGCTCCGCCTGTTTCTGTAACTGCTAAATACCGGTTGTAACTCGGGGGTGACCTGTGCTGTGACATCTACTCACATTACCATCCTCTTGAATCGTTGCCAAAGCCTGGAGATGACACGCTGGGCTATTCCAAGTTCCTCGGATACTTCCAGCAGGGTACGTCCACATACCAGTCGTCCGATAATTCTACCACGTAAAAATCATCCAAATGCTTCCTTTGTGCCATAACTATGCGGTTATAGCACTGAAAGGCTTTTAAAGCGCTTGTGAACAATTTTACTTCTTTGCCACCATTCCTTATATGCCCTCTCTTACACTCGCATTTCGCATTTTTTTTACATCTGAGAAACTATTATGAGAAAACACGCGTTTTACAAAAGAAAAGTCCATTATCAATTGAAGTCACTGACGAATTGAAAACTACTACTACTACTACACCACACCACACCACATCACTGTGCCTAGAGCTGAGTAGCCCCTTTACAGTTTGGGAATGATGTGGGTGAAAAGAATTCTGATTGGGCTATGTGACGCTCTACGGTTATATGAGACCGAGACCTACGGCTTAAAGTGGATTCCGAATAACTAACAAATATTCATGCCACCGCCAGGATTCGAACCTGAAGCCTGTTGTAGCAAAAAGTGAGATAGCCAATTCGCCATCAGGCCGTCCATTCAGAGTGATATAAAGAGTAACTTCAAAACACACCCAACGAGCTCAAATTTTCATTTGTGAAGTCTTTTTTTGTTTTGGATTGGTTTTGTTTGTCACTCTACGGTCATCTTGTGCACACTTTGGGCTAAACAGACCGGGACCTACAGTTTAAAGTGGATTCCGAACCACTGACAAAAATCCATGCCACCGTCAATTTTTTTGTTTTGGAGAAATACCACTGGATACAAAATAATTTAATTAAAAGTACACAAATTTACAGTGAGAAAAAAAAACAGCATCGACATTGCAGCTGATTGGCTTATCAAAGCTTAAAGAACAAAGTCAACAGATAAAAGAAAGGTAATTAGAGCATGCTTTCTTCTACATTGAAGATGCAACAGCCCCTTCGTGGGCCAAAGCCGTCTGCTATTGTCAGATTTCAAGACAGGAGATGTTTTACTTTTTAAGGAATAGGATTATCAGCCCTACACCAACAGTCATATTAGATTGGGACCTACAGTTTAAAATGGATTCCGAACGATTACGAACACACCTGGCACCACCGGGACTCGAACCCGAAACCTGTAGCACCGATAGTCAGAGCCATAGTCACTGGACCAAACCAATGAGAATTTCCAACTAGATTCTGTAAGACAATCAATGGCCACAGGAATTCGCCCTTGCAGTTCGTCACGAATTAGGGATTGGTATATGCAGCGCTCCTCAGATAGAAACACGAAAAAAAAAAAAAAAAATCCAAGAATCCATAAATCGTAAGAATCCAAAATTCGATGAATTTTGTGCATTGAAATATTGTGAATACCACCAAAAATTTTGAAATCCTTTATGTTGAAATGCTTATTACTCACAGTACATTGAACTTAAAAGATTATAATACTGCTAATACTGTAATTACTTTTTAACAATATTTCAGTGGGGCCTGATGGCCGAATGGCTAGCGCTCTGGCGTTCGGTATCACAGGCACCGGGTTCAAATCTCGGCTTTGCCCATGGGTGTTGTAGTGGTTCGGAATCCCTTTAAGCTGTAAGTCCTGGTCCTAATAGGATCGTAGAGCGCCACGGGGTCATTGTTACTCCGTGGCTTACCATCAAGTTACACGCGCCCCCTGGGTAACGCAAAGTGAGTAACATCGGTGCAGCCCTTATGGCGAAAGATCACGGTCTATTTGACAGCTGCATTAGAAGAAAAAAAAAAAACAATATTTCAGTTTAAAATAAATTTTCGAACTTCTGTATGAAGATGTTCAATTGTGATATTAATAAATAAGTATTAATTTAAAGAAGTCTATCTAGAAATCTACTTAAAGAAGTATTTTATGTAATGAATTGAGAAAGCAGAATTGGGATATTTTATAAGAAACCCCTCACATAGTTCAGATTAATTAAAGAATAAATTGTATAAAAAATAATTAAGTTGATATTTTTATGGGAAATTCAAGGTTTTGAATACTTATATTTATTCAAAACATTTGTCCTGGATTTAAAATATTTAGTCTTTTTTACATTTCGTATTAAAAAGCTTTTGAAAATAGGAGGAAGTTGTAGATATAAATGTCGAAGAAATTTTAACTTCTCCAACACAGAGCTGAGAAAATTTTCTGAGATTTAAGGAAAAATAAAACTATATTTTTTAATAAAAAAAATATGAACTTGATAATTCAATGGCATTTTAATATATTTACAACATTTTTAAAAGTAATATCTCTAATTAAAAGTTGTTTTTAGCTTTTCTGGCAGAACTCTTTTTGTATACTTATTTTTTATGTGATTTATATTACACTTTTATTTTCTGCTGATTTGTAGAAAAACTTTTTCATTCTTCAATTCCTTCTATAAGCTCACACTCTCCCTATCCTGTTCAAATTTTCAATCATTCATAAAATACTTTTTATTCATCCACTCAAGTTCAAATACATATTTTTTTGAACTTGTAGTGGATGACACTTGATGTTGATACAGTTTTATTCAAATATTAATTCAGTAATTAAATTTAATTAATTAGTTTTAATTTTTGTAGATTTAAGTTGCCTCTATCTACCAATAGATGGCGCCAGATAAAGTTACAAAAATGAATGAAAATTATTTATAAAGGACTTTCTGCAATGTAGTGGAAAAAAAAAAGTAGAAATTGACTTATTTTTTTTTTTTTTTTTTATATTGTTTGTGATACATTCATATAATTTCCAAGCAGCGTATACTACTAGCTTTTAAGTTACAAAAATTGATCTTTTATTATATGACGGAAATTGCAGTGTTCTGCTGCTACAGATTCAATTGCTTAAGCATATTGTCATCATAAATACATCTTGTAAGAGCAAAGCTATAAATTAAAAAAAAAAGAATAGTTTTGAATACTTACAATACTCATTTAATGTAAATGCTAATAAGAATCCCGGACCATCATTACTGGAATCCGACTTAAATTTGATCGTCACCTCGTTGGTCTTTGAAATATGAACTCCTGGATGATCCTGAAATTGTAAAATAAATAAATACATAACAATAAATATAAATAATTTAGTTGGAGTAAATTAAACAAATATGAGTAAAGAACTATCATTACAGAAAAACCGACGTACTACAGTTGATATTATTACCTCAAATACTACTGTGTCCAAAAAGTGAGACCAGTTTTCAATTTAAATTTCCCGGGAATACGATATTTCAAATTTTTTTTTTTTTTTTAGGTTGTTGGCACTGTCCTTGACATCTGTGTGAAATTTCACGTCAAAATAATCATTATTGTTTTTGAGTTACGCTTGAAACGTATAGAATGCCGCAGAAGGCATTCGCCGAGCTTTCCTATATCGAAATGAAATGTTTATAAGTGGTATAAACAGTTTAAAGAAGGCAGAGAACGCATTGAAGACGAAGAGCACTCTGGTCGATCATTAATCTAAACCGACGAAACTCACGTCCAAAAAATTAAAGATTCGGTGCTTGCAAATCGTCGATTTACAATTAGAGACCATGCTGAGGATGTTGGAACTTCAAAAGGATCGGTCAATTCTATTTTGTGCCTCAAACGCGTCAAATATCGACTGGTAACGAAAACATTGAATGCGCCAGCTCACACTAGATTCTTCGTGACTTTTTCGTCAAAAATTGAAAATCATATTATTCCACAACCACCGTATTCCCACTGTGCGACTTTGATTTCTTATTAAATTTTAAGTCACAATGTACTAAATTGTTTTTGTCTTTATTTCCCTTTTCCAAAGATCTCACAAATATTAAAAACGCAATGTGTTGAATTATCACTGCGGAACCGACAATCAAAAATGAAAAATCGGAAATAATATTTTGTTTCGCCGTTAATAAACTCATGTTTGTGAAAATTGCAACACCATGAAGGAATCGTCATAATTGAATGAAATTTAATACACAGTTGAGTGGTAGTAGTACAAATAAATGATTAAATGTTCAAAGCAAACAAACAATAACAAGAGATCGGAATCAGTATTTTGTGTAGCCACCACGCGCCGCAATAAGTGCTGCTACACAACGTGGCATGGAGTCAAACAAATTTTGAATGTCTGCCTGAGGAAGAGCATTGCATATTGTTTGTATGCGCACCCAAAGTTCGTCTGCAATAGCAACAGGACGAGGATCACGAGCGAGACGCCGACCAACGAAATCCCACACATGTTCAATCGGCGACATATCCGGGAATACGCAGGCCAAGGAAGACGCTGTACCTGCCGCGTTGTAAAGAAGGATTGAACAGTCCTAGCGATATGAAGGTGGGCATTGTCCTGTTGAAATACAGCTCCTGGCAAGCTTTGAAGGAAGGGAACAACTTGGGCTGTAGAATTTCACTGATGTACCGGTTGCTGTTCAGATTGCCCACAATTCTTAGCAATTGAGATTGTCCATGATATGCAATGGCACCCCAGACCGTAACTCCGGGTGTTCGTCCACTGTGGCGTTCGATAATGCACTCCGGAAGGTGGCGTTCACCGGCATAGCGTCTGACACGAATGCGGCCATCATGGTACCACAAATTAAAGCGGGATTCGTCAGAAAACACGACATGCTGCCAGTCAGCACGCCAGTCTCTATGCTGAGCGGCCCATTGTAGCCGCAGGCGGCGATGGTTTAGCTTGAGAGGGTTCCTGTATAAAGGAGTCCTTGTGAGCAGTCCACGCTGCAGCAGACGTCTACGAATTGATGAAGCACACAATGAAACACCTGTAGCTATTGACCACTGTGCTGCCAATTGTCTAGAGGAAGCTGTACGGTCCGTCAGCGCCATGCGGACCAGGTGTCTATCATCGCGAGGTGACGTCACATTTCGGAGTCCACTCCCGGATTTCCGAGTTGTCCCACACTCGTCCGTCCACTGCTTCCAAAGACGCATCACTGTGCTGCTGTTACGCTGCACACGAGCGGCTACTACACGATAAGACAATCCAGCTTCACGAAGGACGATGATTCTCCCCGTTCAAACTCTGTAAGTTGTTCAAATCTCGCTCTCTTTCGTCGAAGAGGCATAAGTAACGATTGAGCTAACGTTTACCACTAGCAGATAACAACCGATAACCATACACGCCTCGCTACAGCCGTCTATTTATTCGGATCCATCCGCCGTTCAAAGGGCGCTGCTCAGAATACGCATGTGCTACGGGTTTGAAATTCTAATCATTTGCATATCATGCGCTAATTTGCATTTTCTGAAATTTCAGCTCACTCGCGTAAGTCCTTCATGGTGTTGCAATTTTCACAGTATATTTACGCCATAAATTAAATAGGTTTTGGGATTTGGTTTGACCTGTCACTCTACGGCGTTTCTGTGCACACTTTAGGCTAATTAGAGAGGTACCTATAGTTTAACGTGAATTCCGAACCACTCACAAACATCCCCGCCACCGCCAGAATTCGAACTTGAAATCTGTGGTAAATAAAGGTCAGAGCGTTATTCAATTGGACATCAAGCTGCAGGTTTGGGGGAGGATCATCAAAGATCTTTCTTACGTTCTTCAAAAGTCCTATTTCGAAAAGTTAATGAAATTTAACGTTTTGACGTATGGAAATTCGGAAACGAGAATAAGGCTCCTATAGATTGAAATTCAACGAGTTAGATATCTCTGAGAATCCAGCTATACTTTTTATCACGTAAGCGAACTGAATCAAGTTTCCCTTCTTCAGTAGACAGATATTTAAGTGATTTAGAATTCTTAATCATTGTCTTCAGTTGTTTAATATTAACTTGAACACTTTGCTTGATGGTGCACCATTATTTACTTACGAGAAGAGTTTTGGCATTTCATTCCTAGAGAGAGGAACGTATACAATTTGACAAGTATATAATAAATCCGTCACTCAAATTTGACTTAAGATGAGCTTCATTGTGGGTAGTTACATTATATGCAATTAGAGTTTTGTACTCACGAGAACAACCTGCCACTCCAATCTGATAGCAGATATTCGGTATCATGCATAATGAGCAAATTAACGACTGCCTGTGCGACTTCCACAGGGTCGAAACAATTACAGATAGAATCTGTACTACGCCATAAGTTGTTTCATCGTGATGGGTGATAGACCACGAGTTGAGAAACGTCTACTCCAATGAGAAGTGAGGGAAGCTGACCCCCCTCCTCTTGACTGATTGTCTTAAAATGAGGTTTTTGATGAAGAAGATAGAAAGTTCTGCAATGAGTCGACCAGAAATGTTTTTTTTCTCTGAAGTGACTGAATAGGCCGGTGTTTTCCGCCTATTTCCAAAGTGAACCCCTTGTGGTTCTGTGAATAAAGCCGTGTGATAGTTAAGGTTTGCCGCAGATCAGGTGTTTATATTCATAATACACTCGATAACTATGTAAATCTCCGTCCTTGAGTGAATTGCACTTGTGTATTTTTAATTTTAATTTTTTTGTAACTAGAGTTCTGTATATATTCTTTCTACTAATTGAGTTCTTTTAATTAAAGTAATTAAATAATCGTCTTTTACGTCTTATTACCATTAAAAAACAACTGACATAAACTCGAGACAGTATAAAAATAGTATTGACTTTTTTTTTCGTTTTCGAAAGATTATGCATTTAAAATTATTCTAAATTAGTATATTTTCTATGACTTATTGATAACGTTTGTTATTTCAATATCATAAATTTTAATTTAATTCAGCAATTTATTTTTAATAGAAGTAATTCAAAAAAGGTTTTTTTAAATGCTTTTTCATTTCCTTCTATTAGCTCACACTCTCCCTATATGCATCTTGTTCCAATTTTCAATCGTTCATAAAATACTTTTTATTCATCCACTCAAGTTCAAATGCATTTTTTTTTTTTAACTTGTAGTGGATGACACTTGCTGTTAATGCAGTTTTTTCAAATATTAATTCATTAATAAAATTAAATTAATTTTTAATACTTTAAATAGAGTTTTTAGCAGTTTGTAATGAAAATGGAAATCAACAACCAGTAGCTCACTCAGTAAATTGCAAGGATTTCAGTATTTTTCAGGTGAAGGTGAAGAACGCGAGTTCAATTGCTGCGAAAATCAATAATTTTTTGATAAATTTTTGCTTTAAGTAGACGTTTTATCCAAATGATTTTCAAGAGTCAGTTAGCAGTTATGGCTTAGTGGTTAAAATGAAGGATTTTTCTTAAAAAACTAAAATTGAAGAAATTTTATTTTGCCACTTAATATTGTGATTCTGTCATATGCATATACATATTTATATTAATTATATTTATTTAATAAAAAAGTAACTAAAATAAAATTTTTCTTTGTTGACCTCAGTAGAAATTGATTTTAATTTTTTTTTTATATTACTTGTGTATACAAATTTTGCTATGTGAATTTGTACACTATTACTTAAGAATTAACAAGTAATATAAAAAAAAAAAAAATTTAAGTCAATTCCTACTTTTTTTTTTCACTCTATTGCAGAAAGTTCTTTATAAATTATTTTCATTATTTTTTTAAATTTATCTGGCACCATCTATTGTTTGCTACATGCAACTTAAATCTAAAAAAAAACTAAAATTAATTAATTAAATTTAATTACTGAATTAATATTTGAAAAAGCTGCGTTAACATCAAGTGTCATGTATTTGAACTCGAGTGGATGAACAAACAAAAGTATTTTATGAACGATTGAAAATTTGAACAAGATATATATAGGGAGAGTGTGAGCTAATAGAAGGAATTGAATAATAAAATTGAAGAAATTTTATTTTACCACTTAATATTATGATTCTGTCATATACATATTTATATTAATTGTTATATATATATAATATTTATGTTAATTCTGTCATATGCATATATTGTTGTAATATATGTATATGACAGATGTAATTGTAATTATTTAATAAAAGTAACTAAAATAAAATTTTTATTTGTTGACCTAAGAAGAAATTGACTTAAATTTATTTTTTTATATTGCTTGTTTATACAAATTTTGCTATATGAATTTTTACACCATTACTTAAGAACTAAAAGCAATTTTCCTCTAATTGAAACCAAATCTATCACTTACAGTTCCGCAATATCGCACCACTCTGTCAGCAATCTGGTCCGTGGCACCATCGTATAACTCGACGTAGTTCGAATCGCAACCTGCAGTGGAATTGAGATGGAACGAGTTAAATTCCATTTTAACCGTGTGGTAACCAGGAACCTTGATGTGCCAAACACATTCAGAGTTCCTCTTGTACGCCTGTGGATAGAGGGGGGCTCGAGATGACTCCTTCCTCTGCATATATAGAACCACCGCAGCCTTTACCTAGTGGGAAAAGAAAAATGATTTTCTTATGTCATTAGTTTGCTGTTTCAGTGTCCTCAAAGAAATTAATTCATAGAGAATACACGCACAGTTATTACAACCATTTTTAGTAATGAATCCATATTTCCACAAGTTGAAATGAATAGTTTTATTCATCCTTTAAACAAAGCTTTCTAAACAAATGTCTGAAGAGTTACTTTCAACATGGCGCAAACTAACCTGCAATCAGACGGAAAGATTTCGACGTACATGGTCTGTGGCTAATTTTTTTAGGTGGGAAAAAAAGTTATTTAACCATAACCTCATTGGTCCTGACCTCATTGATTCTTGTAAAACGGGCTACTCGGTCTAATATCAATGCTTAAAGCTTAAAGGTGAGCCCAAATTCGAATCCATTGTAAGTAATCTTGATGTCACCGCCTTCAATACGATAAATCTCAATGTCATTAGTACATGCAAAAGAGAATACATGCATCAGAGTTCTGTACTAAAGAGAACAACCTGTCACTCAAATCGGATAGCAGATATTCGGTATCATGGACAATGAGACTCTTGAAATTAGTGAATGTCTGTGCGACCTTCACAGGTCGAAAACAACTACAGATGGAATATGGACTATACCAGGGAAGGGCAAACTTTTTTTTCAGTCGCGGGCCAAAAATCGAAGAAAAAAACGTTTGGCGGGCCAAGATAAATTTTCTAAAATTTTAAAAATATTAATAACCATTTAATGTTCAAGCTACGTGCACCTCCTGGGTAGTGCTAGGTCAGTAACGTCGGTGCAGGGCTTTCCTTAAGGCATCCAAGACAGCTGTCTAAGTGTTTGCCAGCTGCATTAGAACAAAAAAAAAATTATTTAATGGAATAGTTTTAATTTTTTTTTAAACAAAATAACTTGTGATATAAATTCCCATTTTCCTTTTGAGATGTACTTTCACTGTAAAATACTGGAACTTTTCTGGCCCCATTACTATCATAGAAGTGATTAAAAATACATTTTATATTCCTTTAAATTTTGACAAAAGTTTTTATATTTTTAAAAATATATGCTCTTGGATTTGCTTTTAATTTTTATTTTCCTTTAAAAGATTAGATTTCTTTTTTTCTAATGCAGCTGACAATACGGAGACAGTTAATCTTTATGCTATGAGCAAGGGCTGCCCCTCTGTTATTGATTTAACACTACCAGGGGTATTTGTGGCTTGAAGATATATTACGGACGCGAGAGTAACACTAACCCCACATCGCTCTACGATCCTATTAGACCGGGACTTATGATTTAAACTGGATTCGAACCACTACAAACATCCCTGGCACCGCCTATATTCGAACCCGAAACCTGTGGTGCCGAGCGCCGGAGCGTTAGCCACTCGGCCATCAGGCTCCTTTAAATAACTTGTGATAACTTGAACAAATAAAGTAACAGAATAAAACAAATAATGATAAACAAAAAAATTGAAATATATATTATCATCATCATTGGCACAACAGCTTCATGGTAGGCCAAGACGGTCTGCCTACTGGCAGATTTCGAAACATGAGATGTCTTCTTTTTTACGCGGTAGGGTTGTCAGCCCTACGCCCAACGCTCTAATGTCATGTTACACTGGGATCTACAATTTAAAGTGGATTCTGAACCACTACAAACACCCATGGCACCGCCGGGACTGGTACCCAAAACCTGTGGTACCGAACGCCGGAGGAAATATATATTATAAGATAGATTAATTGCAAAAACTTGAGCTTCAAAAGCGGAAATTCAAATTATATATTCTTATCAACTTGCATAATTTCAGTTGCATAAAATATCAATGTTTTATAACAGAGTGTCGTCATAGATGTTAGATTTAGGAAATACTTTTTTTCTTCTGCGAATTTCTTTTTCCCCGCGTATATTTAACCAAATATATACTATTGTATTTCTTTAAGCAAAACAATACCAGATCAACCTCTTGATAAGATTATCAATGCGTCGTGGTGGTGAAGCAGACTTGAATTTATGCACCCACCTTGGTCTGTTGCCATGTATATCAGGTAGTACAATCCCTATGGAGTGCTGCATAGTTGATTCGATGTATAGGGAGTTTCCGCTGGAGAATATGGGATTGGGCACGTCGTAACCACAATACGATCCAATCACAGCAGAAGCATTGTCTTGACCATCGAAGACCTAAGAGGAATTGAATTATTAGTCAGTATCAAGTATTTGTTCCATAAAAGCAAAATACTATTATTATGTTTGTAAACATATTTTAGTGAATCTTTTATTGAATCAATTTTTCAATGGATTCTCGCATGTAAAAAGTTCATTGGAGAGATACCCAAAGGAGACAATATTTCTGCTCACTTGGAATGATATTAATAATAAACACCATAATACGCAGGAGGATTTGGGCTTTGGTATATCATGACAGTTTTTATATGACACTACATTCAGTTTTTCAAAAAACGTTTTTGTGCTGCAATTTTATATACGAGGGTAGTCTGAAAAGTTTCCGACCTGAACATGTAGATGGCAGCACTCATCAAGAAAAGAGTTGGGACATGTTTGCGCATGCGCTGAAAGTTACTCGCCTAAATTTCAGCCATTTTTGCAAGTTTAGTTGTTGTTTGACAATCGTTTGAGTTAGTTATTGTAGGTGTTTTTTGTAAAAATGAAAAAAAAATGAGTATTGCGCTGTCATTACGTATTTATTTGTGAAGGGCAATTCGCCTACACAAATCAAAGACGAGTTGGACGCTGTGTATGGGGAATCTGTGCCATCATGTACGACCATTAAATTTTGGGCGGCTGAATTTAAGCGTGGTCGTGCCAGCTTGGGTGACGATGAACGTTCAGGACGACCAATAACTGCCACTTGTAACAATGACATCACTCAAGTTCATCAAATTGGGTTAAACAACCATCGAATTAAAATTAAAGAGATAGAAGAAGTTATGAAGACCTCCAAAGAATGTGTTTGTCACATATTGAATCACGATTTAGGCACGAAAAAAGTTGTCTGCGCGTTGGGTGCCGCACTTGCTCACTTTGAACCAAAAGCATGTTCGAATGAACATTTTCAGCGCCCTGTTGGCACAATTAAGGAGTAATAAATCAGAATTTTGGTGCCGGCTAATTACTGTAGATGAAACTTGGATACACCACTGAACCATCCCAGAAACAAAACTCCAGTCAAAACAGTGGACTGTAAAGGGGGAAAAAAAAAGGCAAAGGCTGTTAAAATTATTATTGTTCAGATTTTAATGCGATGGAGATGTCATGGCCAGTCAGAAGACGGAACTGGGTGACAGCATGTCGCCGTGAATTGCTGGGTATTGTTAAAAGATCTTCAGCTCTCCAACTCTTTGAGTTAATCTCATCTTGAGTTTGTAATTTGTGACTTCTAGCCATTATTTGTTTGATTTATAATTTAGAGACAGGGACGAAGATCTCATTTGAAGTAGTCTTGAGCCACTTTTAGCACATTTGTAACATATAGTTTCCTATGGCTCCTTTTTATGTTAGATCTTTTAGCATTAGAGAGTTTAGAGAGGTGGCCAGAAACCAAACCGTAAACATGTTGAATGGGAAGTGACAACAATAGAATATTGATTTGAGCAATGGGATAACATCGTGAATGGATTACTAAAATGAGATATTTTCATTTAAAATGTACTACTGTGACCTATGTATGACCAATTGTTTTTCAAAAACTTTTTAATTTATTCTTCCAAATTTATTTCATCTCCTTTAAAGTAATCCCCTCCGGACACAGTGCACTTATAACCAACTTTTTTTTTCCAATCCTCAATGCATGCTAAGAAGTCATCGGCAGGGATGGCCTTCAAAGCAAGCGGGGATTCACGTTGAATCTCTTCATTCGACTCAAAACGTGTTCCCGGAGTGGTTTTTTGAGTTTAAGAAATAGTCAAAAGTCGTGCGGTGTGAATACGGTGGTTGTGAACGATATGTGTTTCACTTTTGATGAAAAAGTCAAGAAGAATCAATGCAGAGTGAGCCGACTCATTCAGTGTTTTCGGTACCCATCGAGATTTGACGCGTTTGAGGCCCAAAAGGGAATTGACCGATCCTTTTGAAATTCCAACATCATCAGCAAGGTCTGTAATTGTAAATCGACGGTATGCAAGCACCAAAACTTTAATTTTTGGAAGTCAGCTTCGTCAGTGGAGGTTGAAGATCCACCAGAAGGATCTTCATCTTCGACGCGTTCTCTGCCCTCTCTGAACTGTTTATACCACTTCTTTTCCGATATAGGAATGCTCACCGAATGCCTTCTGAAACATTCTATACGTTTCCGCAAACAAAATTTAACACAAGTTCTTCTCAATTAATTCAGACATTTGAAAATCGCCGGAATCAGTTTTAGGGTCTGACATGGCCAAGCGTAACTCAAACACTAATGAATATTTTGACGTCAAACTTCACACATTTGTCAAGGACAGTGCCGACAACCTCAAAAAAAAAAAAAAAAAAAAAAAAAAAAAAAAAAGGTTGAAATTCCATAAGCCCAGAAATTTTAAATTGAAAATAGGTCTTACTTTTTGGGGGGGAATTATTATGGGGGAATTATTTAGATTGAACATGGCAAGGGGGCATGACGCACTTTTGTGGATTTAATAATATTGCTTATATTAAATCTGCCAACTGCTTATATGTGACATTTGTAGGGCTTGAACCAAACTCCTTCAATTAGAAATGGAAAGCGATAATCATTAGGTACTTTCTTACTTTTGGACACAACTGGATTTGGACAAAACATTTTTTTTTTGGACCTAACTTACTTTTTGGAAAGTAAGTTTCATTTTAAGTGTAAAATGTACTTACTTTCAGTCTTGTTTGAAGGCAGTTACTCTGAGTGCTGTACATCTCCATTCGACTGAAGTAAGCAGATATCGTCTTTCCAGGTGTTGTTGTGATGGTTATGGCGCAATTCCTTTGAGCATTGTATCGTCCCGGGTATTCTGAGTTGGAAATGATGCCGTATTCTGCCGTGTATACTCTGCTGCAATCTGAAATGCCATGAATACAAATCAGCAGGGCGTTTGTTTTAAAATTTTAAAGGGTTGCTTGCTAAAATAACACATTGAGGGAACCAGGTGGTCTAAAATTTTCAAAAAAATTCTAGATTCTAGACCGTCGATTTAAAGAATTTGTTTTTCGATATTTCGAAAGTATAATCCTTTAAGGATATACTGTTAAATTTTTGTAATGCTATTGACGATATTTTAAGTTCTACAGCCCATTTAGCTGAGAATATGCTTACTTATCCCATACTGAGAATATACTTACCTTAAACTTCAAGCTCATTTATTTTCGAAACTACTTTTTTTCTGCACGGTGTGAGGCAAAAAAAAAAAAAAACTACTTTGCCGATTCGTCTAAAATTTTACTATGTTATTCAGTACACCAGTACTTATCGCTGGAACTAAAAAAATGTTCTTACGTTGAATACTTCTTATTTTTTAAATACAACAATAATGAAAAAGCAGTCTGTTTTCTGTATGTAAATTTCAACAACGCACCATTTTGTCAAATTTTTATTCTTATTTTTATTCTAGTTACTGCGATAACTACATTCCTACTGATCAGAATTTTTTTTTTCGTTTTTCTTTTACAGATAAGTGAAAGAGCCAAAACGTGACCCACCACCATATTTATGAGTAGGGCAAATTCATCGCCACTCACCGATATTCACTACATTTTCTACAATTTTTAAACATAAAAACCATGAAGACTATCAAAGAAGTCGCTACTGCTGTGGTTGAAAAATCTCCACTTCCAGCTATTTTTCAAGCAAGTTCTCGTTTGATGTAATGTGAGCTGGCAATTGCGTTTTCGACAGTACGAAAAATTCTGCGATCCATTTTTAAAAAGGTATCGGTCTAAGATCCACGTGGTGCAAAGGCTGCAATTTCAAGACCAGCAAACACGATATGAATTTGCTTGCCGATTTTTGGCGAGAATGGAAGTTGATGATGGCCTTGGCAAATTGTATGGTCAGATGAACCGCACTTTTCTTTAGATGGAGTTGTGAATAATCAAAATTGCTGCATATGGGGTGATTCACCTCTTAATGTCCTGCACCAACAACCATTGCATTCTGTTTACGCGACTGCATGGTGTAGATTTACTGCTAATTTTATCCCTGAACTGTTTTTTTTTGAAACTCTGACTCCTCAACGTCCTAAAACGTGCTCTATTAGGAGTGCACGGTACAGTGAGCTCCTTCGACAACATGCCATTCTTGCTTTACAGGAACGGCAAAGTTTGCAAAACCACTGTCTCCATGCAAGATGGAGCAACTCCTCACATTGGGTCAGAATCAAAGAACTGCTTTGTGTTAACTTCGGTGAGAATCGTGTAATATCCAGAACTTTTCCGGATACTTGGCCTCCTCGTTTGCTGGACTTAAATCCCTGTGATTTCTGGTTGCGGGGATTCCTAAAAGATTGTGTTTATGGAGGAGGAATTAGGACTTTATTTTCGTTTGAAATCCAGCATTACACGCCATGTTGCTGAAATTCCTAGAGTTTCTTCGCTCTACCATTAAACACGCTATAATGCGCTTTCAGCATGTAATTGATGGGAATGGAGCACACTTTGAGCATATACTGTATTTGAATAAATTTTGATGGTTCTGACAAATTTTTGTCTTTCTTTAGGCGCCGCAATCCCACCTGGTGATCAAAATTAGAACTATTTTTTTATTTCAGAAATCTTTTCCCCATGGTCCATATACCATATACAAGGACCGGATTTAGATGAAAAGAGGCGCTAGGGCTATTCACTTATGAGGCCCTTTCACCTCCCATTTTTAAGTTGTAAATTACATGAGAGATCATAAAACACATCATTACTATGATATATATCAATGCGTTAAACGAAACATGTTGTGATGGGTACTAATCTTTATAAAAATGTGGCACGGATAATAAAAAAAAAATGTCGAGAACATTTATTTGGACATTTATTCTCAGCACCCTGTAGAGTACTTGTAACAATAACTAATCAAGCATAACACACAACATTTACAAAGAAACAAAATTCAAATAAAAAATCTTTGACTACGAAAATAAAATATGCAATAAATATTATCATATTTTCTATCAAATCAAATTAAATATATTCAATACATTGAAGATTAAATCAAATTCAATTCAGATAAATTTATTTCATAATAATTCGCATTTAAAGTTTAAGTATGAATTATTATAAATTTTAACTTTTAAAGTAAACCAAAAATAGAGCTTTATTTAAACAACATCCAGATCACAAAAAAAGAAAATATCAAATTGTATATCATGTTAAATTTTATGTTAATAGTTATCTTAAGAACTGATTCAATCCAAGTATACATTTAAAAACGAAATAGTAGATTAGAAGAATTTCTTTCTAAATTTCTTCACACAGAATTCTTCTATAAGTTCATCAAAATCTATTTTTCTGAAGGTTTTAATTTCAAAATACTTAATGAATAGAATTTCGCCTTATTTTCGATTCAATGTTTTAAGGTTTACTGTTTTTGAATAGTGCAATTCTAATTTTTCTAACAATTTGTATGTAGGCTCCTCTTGATCTTGAGGCCCTAGGCTGAAGCCTAGTTAGCCTATAGGAAAATCCGGCCCTGCATATATACCAGGTTTCATCCAAATCCGTTATGCAGAAAGGATTCTAGAAGGGTCTGAATAGGGTCACTTTAATTATAACCATCCCGCATTTTATTATATTTTATCAAGGTGAAATTCATATATTGAACTTAATTTATTTTTATTTTAAGTATACAATATACTTACTTGCGTCTTTGTATGAAATAGAAAATCCTCGAGCTGTGTTATTGATAGCATCGCTGTGGAAAAAAATAGTCAGGCCGCTGGGAGCTATGATGTCATGAACTGGAGTTGAACCGCACAGTTTTAGAGGAGTCGCCATGTATCTTCGCTAAAATGCGTTTTCAAAGTATTGCTTGGTCAAAAGAAATCTCAGAAAAGAGACACATGGTATTTAAGAAGTAAATTATCATCACAAAATTTCTTACAACACTATTGATGTGTCATTTATTTGTAAATACACAGTCCAGTCACAATAATGTGGCCATCTGTCAAAAAGCGGAATATACACTCTTGTATATTCTTTCTTAAAGTGGCGTGTGGAATGTGGTATTTAAGCGGCATTAAGTGGAATTCTTTATATACACTCCACTGCAACGTGCTGCCACCTGCCTTTTGTGATTGGTTATTTCACGTTGACGTCGAAAGTAGGTGGTGGTCACGTTAATGAGACTGGACTGTGTATTTAAATAGCAGTTTCTTTATAATTAATAAGCAACTTTTAAAATATTTATACTCTAAATACATTAATTTATCTAATTAATAATGTAAAATCTATCAAATTGGTGAATAATTTAGCTGACATGGGTGATCTATCTGAGTAACTTTCTAGAAAAGACAAAGAGTTAAAGTATTATTATCAATCAAAAGATTTTTTTTTCAAGACTAGTTTGGTTTTGGTTTGTGGCTCTACGGGTAATTTTGTGCGCATTTTAGGCTAATTAGACAGGGATCTACAGATTAACGTGGATTTCGAACCACTAACAAACATCCACGCCACTGCCAGGATTTGAATTGAGCTTGCGGTACCAAAGGCCAGCGCGCTAGCAAATAAGCCATCAGGCGGCTTTCAAGATTAGTGAAGAACTTAACTTGTATTACTTCGGGAAAAAAACTACTAATAAAAACATCAGATTTTTAAAATATTTTAGAGCAGTGAATTACAAATTGAAGAATGATTCTCAACATATGTTGGATACCTTAAATTTATTCAAACAAAAAAAAGATTAAGCTATAATATTAATACGCTTTTATTAGTTTCACCTGTATGTTTGTTTGTTTGTTTGTAACTGACTCTCTAATTTTAATTCTCTCTCTCTCTGTTAACTTTAACGTATCGAAATTATTGGTTTTAGAACACTTTTGCATTTATAACATGGTATCTCCTTCAATTTATTTAACACATATAAAGGGAAAAAAAGTGCCTTATATTCACCCTGGCAATTGTTTTTAGATTTTGTTCTTTTTTACTACACTTTTATTAAATTCACCTGTATGTTTGTTTGTAACTGACTATTTGGGCTCGATTTTTGCCCTACTTTAAGAGATCAGATTTAATTTAAACGTTGGAGACTTATCAGGTCCGACGACACTAAAAATATTTTTGATAAGTTTATTATCTCATCATGATTAGGATCGTCAGGATTAGTGATTTTATTTTAACTTATGAATAGCAATTTAACCCATGTTGAATGAAAGTACCTAAGATATTCAAACCTACGTGGGACAGCGGTACAACGCGCCTGACTACGGATCAGGAGATTCCTGTTCGAATCTGGCAGGCTCGACCTATTCGCATTTAGCATTTGTTTTACTCACAATTAAACTATTGTAAGAACTATAGTTCCAGTCCTAACCATTCGGAACCTCATTTAAATATTATAGTTTAGAAACACTAAAAAACACGCTTTTAGAGTTAATCAAACTAAAAATAAAAATAATTGTTAACATAAGAATAAAATGACTGACGAGAAAATGAATGTCATTGTTCTAAAAGCGTGGGGTGCTCAATATCAATCGTTATAATTTTTCACTAATTTCATTCCGAAATGCAGTTAGTTTAAAAAAATGTCATATAATGCACCCCCGCTTTTAGAACAGTAACATTCATTTTCTCGTCAATAATTTTATTCTTATATTAACAATTATTTTTTATTTTTAGTTTGATTAACTCTAAACGTGTTTTTTAGTTTTTTTAAACAATTTATTTTTTACTTTTTAGTTTAACTCTAAAAGCGTGTTTTTTAGTGTTTCTAAACTATAATATTTAAATGATGTTCCGGTACGGAGGACTGGAACTATAGTTCTTACAATAGTTTAATTGTGAGTAAACAAAGGCTAAATGCGAATATGTCGAGCCAGCCAGATTCGAACAGGGAATCTCTTGATCCGTAGTCAGGTGCGTTGTACCGCTGTCCCACGTAGGTTTGAATGTCATTCTATATGGGTTAAATTGTTCTTCATAAGTTGAAATAAAATCACTCATCCTGGCGACCCTAATCATGATGAGATAATAAAATCAAAATATTTTAGTGTCGTCGGTCCTTGATAAGTCTACAACGTTTAAATTACATCTGATCGCTTAAAGTAAGGCAAAATCGAGCCCAAAGAGTCAGTTACAAACAAACAAACAAACATACAGGTGAAACTAATAAAAGCGTATTAAAAACATCAGCTTTTTAAAAATATTCCAGAGCAGTTAATCACAAACTGAAGAATGATTCTCAACATATGTTGGCTACCATAAATCGATGTTGGATACCTTAAATATATCCAAACAAAAAGAAGATTAAGCTATAATATTTGATGTAAAAATACTTCTGCCAAATTGTAATAAATTTAATTTATTAAATAGAATTACTACCTTAAAAATTAACTACCCATTCGTACCCGCTACCAATACTTGAATAAAAATACAATTTAACAGGATGCATTTTTACTTACCCGATTCCGATATCTGGATCGTGTAACATGATAATTTACTTTCATCTAAAGGAAAAAAATAAATAAACTCAGTTTTTATCAAAATGATGGATCTTGTACGTACTTTGCGTCGTCTATATTTTCTCCTTCTCCCTCTCCAACTGCCATTATAACTCAAAGGCTATAAAAATGAATGTTTATCTTGCTTAGTAACATAGCTCAATAGATGGATCAACTGATTAGAAGCGAAATCGGAAAATTAATGTTATGCAATTCAAAATCATTGAGAGCTGATCTTGAAAATTTAATTACACGTTTAGGTGTGAATGGCATAGTATTAAAAGCATGGCGGTAACAAAATTGTATCTAGTATTTTGCGCTAGACTTTCAATCAGTTGATCCGTAACAGTAACTATAAAACGTTTCATTATAACAGGTGGGCTGAAAAGTCCATAGGCTGACACATAGATGGCGCTACTAGTATTAAATCCAAATAATATTTAGTTAGCCCTAACCTTCAACAGACAAGTATATAAATTTGACAGCTGTTGCACTATTAGTATGTGAGTTATAGCATTTTTAGTGAAGTTATAGCATTTGTAGTGTTCATCACGTGCAGTCCACTCGGCTGACTATCGATTGGACTCCGGTGTGAAATGATGGAGCCATGTTTCATCCATTTCCACATATCGACGGAAAAATTCAGATTTATTACGATTGAACAGCTCCAAACACTGCTTAGGAGCATCCATTCGTTGTTGTTTTGGGTCGATTGTAAGCTCGCGCGGCACCCACTTTGAACAGAACTTTCGCATATCCAAATATTCATTCACGATTTGTCCAACACGTTTTTTTTTTGATATCTTTAGGGTCTCAGCTATCTCAATGAACTTCACTTTACGGTTATCAGAAATTATTTTGTGGACTTTTTGATGTTTTCGTCGGTAACAGCCTCTTTGGGGCGTCCACTGCGTGCATCGTCCTCGGTGCTCATTTCGCCTCGTTTAAATTTAGCAAACCACTTCTCTACGGTTCATTTTCCTGGTGCAAAATCCGAATAATGTTTATCAAGCCAAGCCTTGGCTTCAATAGTTTTTTTCGCCAAAAAGCAATGCTTTATTAACACACGAAATTCCATTTTATCCAATTTTTCCAAACTAACAAAAGTTGCTTCACTAAAAATGCTATAACTCACATACTACTAGTGCAACAGCTGTCAAATTTATACACGTGCCTTTTGAAGGTTAGGGCTAACTAAAAATTATATGGACTTCATACTAGTAGAGCCATCTATGAATTCAGCCTACGCACTTTTCAGCCCACCTGTTACACCAAATTACTACATACATTTTAAGGCTATTGATATGGATAACAATACAATTCCTTCTGCAGAATTTGGTTGTTGTTTCTTATCCCTCTTGGTAGACATCTAGACCAAGCTTACAAACCCATATGGACTCTTGGCTGAAGGAAGGGAAAGGGGACACATTCGTAGGTAAAAGACTGACTTGGCTCCTCGACGCTCTACAGTCATATTAGACCGGGACCTACGGCGTAAAGTGGATTCGAAGCCCTACAAACATCCATGGCCCACTCCAAGACACGAACACTTAACCTGTGGTAACAACCCCTTCCACAGAATTGTAGGCGCCATGATGGCCAGATGACCAGCGCTCTGATTTTTGGTGCTTCAGGTCGGAATTCTGGTCGTGACATGAATGTTTGTGAGCGGTTCGGAATCCACTTTACACTGTAGGTCCTGATTTAATTAGCCCTAGTGGGCGAAAAAAGACGAGTAGAGTGACAAAGCTAAATTGTAGACAGATTTGAATTTATGAGCTGATTGCATGTTTTGTAAAATAATGTCAAGTTTGAAGAAAATGAAGAAAACTTTTCAATGTTAAATCCATTTTTTTTCTATTCGATGACAAAATATTTTTGAGTATTAATTAAATATACTTTTTTTAAAACTTATACTAGCATGTTAATCTGAGGTGTGGTGTGGTTTGCCGCTCTACGGTCATTTTGTGCCCACTACTACGCTCATTAGACAGGGACCTACAGTTTATAGTGGATTCTGAACCACCAATAAACATCCAAGTCACTGCCAGGATTCGAACATTCTGGATAATATTCGAATATTATATATTGTAGGATTCTGTGGTGCCAACGGCCAGAGCGCTGGTCATTTGACCGTCATACCGCTGTTAATTTGAGGATTTGAAAAAAAAAAGCATAAAGAATTTGGTGATTCTTTTAGAAAAATTCAAACATCTAAATTAGATTGAAGTACTGCTTTTCATTTGGGTGAAATACCATCAAAAGCCTACATATTCTATTGAGGCTCGAAATTTATAATTAGGTTTATGTAATTACTTTCTACAGATAATTTGAACTCTCGCAATTTGAGTGATGAATTGTGTCCTCCTCCATAAGAATAACGTGTTGGTAGTCATAACATTGCTGTGCCCAAAAGTAAGATAAATTTTTTTTTCAAAAACTCTCTATTTGTTCTTCCAAATTAATTTCATCGCCTTCAATGTAATCCCCTCCGGACACAATACACTTATGCCAACTTTTTTTCCAATCCATAATGCATGCTAAAAAGTCATCGGTAGGGATGGCACCCTCCAAGACCCTCAAAGCGCGTGGAGATTCACGTTGAATTTCTTCAATAGCCTCAAAACGGTGTCCATGGAGTGGTCTTTTGAGTTTAGGGAATAGCCAGACGTCGCACGGTGTGAATACGGTGGTTGTGGAACGATATGGGTTTCATTTTTGTTGAAAAAGTCACGAAGAATCAATGCAGTGTGAGCTGGCGCATTCAGTGTTTTCGGTACCAATCGATATTTGACGCGTTTGAGGCCCAAAATGGAATTAACCGATCCTTTTAAGATTCTAACATCATAGGCAAGGTCTCTAATTATAAATCGACGGTTTGCATGCACCAAATCTTTAATTTTTGGGCGTGAGCTTCGTCGATTGAGTTGAGGGTCGACCAGAGGTCTCTTCGTTTCCAACGCGTTCTCTGCCTTCTTTGAACTGTTTATACCCCTTCTGAACATTTCTTTCCGATATAGGAATGCTCATAGAATGCCGTCTGCAACATTCTATACATTTCCGCAAACAAAATTTAATGCAAGTTCTTTGCTCAATGAATTCAGACACTTCAAAAATCGCCGGAATCAGTCTTAGCGTCTCACAAAGCCAAGTGTAATTCAAACACTAAAGAATATTTTGACGTCTACTCTTTAAAGACGAAGAACCCTCTGGTCGACTATCAACCTCAACCGATGATTCTCATGTCCAAAAATTAAGGATTTAGGGCTTGCAAACCTTCGATTTACAATTAGAGATCATGATGATGATGTTGGAATTTCAAAAATTCCGTTTTAAAAGATATTTTGGGCCTCAAACATGTCAAAGCTTGATTGGTACGGAAAACACTGTATGTGCCAGCTCACATTGTATTGATTTTTCGGGACTTTTTGCCAAAAATCGTGATTGGTAGAGAAAACACTGAATGCGCTAGCTCACACTTTTTCGCCAAAAAGAAACCCATAACGTTGCATAACCAACGTATTCAACTAATTTAGCATCGGGCTACTTCTGGCTATTCGCTAAACTTAATAGATGTCTTCGGGGACACCGCTTTGAGTCGATTGAAGAGACATTTCAAAAATTACCGGAATCAGTTTTAGCATCTCACAAAACCAAGCGTAATTCAAGCACTAATGAATATTTTGATTTAAAATTTCACACAGATATCGAGGACGGTGCCAGCAATCTAAAAACGAAAATGACATTCCATAAGCCCTGGGAATTTCAAATTGACAATTGGTTTTACTTTTTGGACACAGCAGTCATTCGTCCACTTAATTGCAAAAAACATGCCCTATATTAAGAAACCCAAAGCTATCAAGAGAAAGCGGCAATTACCTTCTGAATTTCGAGGTAGTCTCCGTTGCAGGGGACGTCCAGTTGGTTGACGGTCAACTGCACGGATCCTTTTCTCATTCCGTCACTGGTGTCCGGCCTGCTGATGGTCCAAGAGCATCGAATGTTCACGGGATACTGATTGGGATAGTTGATTGACGTAAGTGTCTGGGCTTCGGGCCTACTTTGTAGGGCTGAAGGTCCACATGGAGCTGCGATCAAATTTAAAAGATATGAAACAGTTACTTTCCCTACATTGTCCATTCCCTTTATCAATCATATTTGCTGTAAACGTTAGAGAACTTACGAGGGTAAGGTTAAAAGTTCTCGGCCTGACACACAGATGGCCCTCCAGTCAGCAAAAATTTATATTTCCTGCCTGGGTGCAAGTATCATTAGTTTGTTTGTTTGTGACTAATCTTCAATGTCCTGCAGTGCGGGATGGACATCCCATGAGCGATCTACTCATGGATGGAGAGAAAAGGGGCAGCTTCTGTTGTGATGGAGCACCCGTAGGTAGAAGTCTGACTTTTGCTCCGTGACGCTCTTACAGGCATATGAGACTGGGATCTACGGCTTAAAGTGAATTCCGAACCACTACAAACATTCATGGCATCGCCGGGACTTGAACTCGAAACCTGTGGTACCGAGTGCCAGAGTGCTAGCCACTCGACTATTCAGGTCCACATATCATTAGTTCGTACGACAAGTTTCAACTTGTTCTCTCACTTAGTTTGCTTACACGAATTTTTTCATTAGACATCTTGCGTGTTTTTCGTTAAAATGGATAAACTTGAATTATCGTGCGGTCATAAAATTCTTCGTTTTGGATGGATTAACCCCTAAGGAAATTCATCCGAAGTTGACAAAAGTTTGTGCAGAAAGGTGCGTTGGCGATGGGAAAAATGCGGAATTTTGGGTACGATTTGCTCTGCCAAACTTGAAGAAATTCGTTTCTGGGAAGCGCTTCACATCCAATGAAGAAGTTGAGAGGGCCGTGGATGAATATTTTTCACAACCTTCCAGACTCTCCCTTCCGGGAAGGAATACTGATGTTGGAGAAACGTTGGACCAAGTGTGTCGGTCAAGGGAGATTATGTAAAAAAATAAAATCATTTTTTAACTTAAAGTCACAGTCTTTCATTGTCAGCCCGAGAACTTTTCACCTTACCCTCGTATATAGTATTTATGAACTTAGTATAAAAATTATGTAGTGTTGCAGTTGTCTACTACTATTTTAGCTACATTTAATTCCTATTATATTATTGAAGTCTATTGCGAAGAATGTTTGAAAACGTATCTGCAGGTTTTTAACCATTAAAAAGGGTTTGCACATCGTACGATTTATTTTATTTAGTAAAGGAAGTAATAGAGTGATTGGAGTTAAACTTTTTATATGAAAGTCGAGAAATAAATTCTGTAAGATTTCTTTGTTAAGAAAATGGATCTATATTTTGTTACTATTTTTTGTCACTTCCTATTTACACTGAAAGAGCTGGAATTGGTCATTTCCCCAAAATAATGATCCTTTAACACGCTGAAGCTACCAGTAAAGTAAAAAAAGCAATTAAAAAATTATAAAACTGATTACGTTAGAATCCTGTGTTCTGGGTCAACTAAATAAAAAAAATGGCCACCGAGGTTTATAAACAAATTACTACTTGCGTTTTTCTGAACCGTAACTTAGATTGTAATAATTAATTACTAATTGTAATAATTTACTAAGACAAGTTGTTAAAAATATATACAAATGAAAAATATAAAAAATAGTGCATGTCATTGTTAGCCGGTGGTGATAAACATAAAAGAATGATGACAATGGCAATGCCCAGAGGTTAAAGGAAATCGTGAGAATTGAAAGTCTAAAAAAATTCAAAATTGAATTTAGGTAGGTTAGAGCAGAATATTCCTAGGTCTTTTAAAATTAGAGTGCTGTTCATGTTGTTCGATCTCTTGAATGGGCAGATGTTGGTGGTTGTCAATTTTATTAAAGAATATTTCTGAAACATTTTTCCAGTACTTTTTGAGAGGTAGCAGGGAGATGGAACCTTGAAAATCATCGTTTCTCATGAACCAGTTTGCATTCATTATTTGTCTATCTCATATTTTGTTGAGCTTCCAAAATTTTAGTATCATAATTAGCGGCGTAGGCCCATGCCGGGCAAACATAGAGGTGAAAATCAGAAGTTTATTATGTCTGCTCATGCTCGAGTTTCTTGCTATAAGGGTCTTCTAATGTTTCTTCTGTATTTTTGTATGACACAGTTAAAATGAAAATTCCTGTGCAGGAGGTAGCTGATGAAATTTAAAACTGATTTAGTCGCATTACATCGCATTGCAAGAGATTAGAAGGAAAGGCGATGGCGTATTGGAGAAGAAGAAATATCCCTTTTCATATAGTGGGGACTGCCGGATTGTATGGCACAGGTTCCATCATTAATTAGAAAATTAAGAGTTGTATATTATATTGATTAGAAGACCAAACAAAGAAATTGAACATCTAATTAAAAATAGAGACATAGATACATCAAATCACAAAGAATCTGCTGGCTCGGACATGTACACTACTAGCCATTAAAATTGCCACATTGACACTAACACATTGACCACACTTGTGGCCAAATTTCTCCAAGAAGGCGACATGCTACAGACGTGAAATTTAAATAGCAGCAAGAAGGTGCTGTGATATGCAAATGATTAGCTTTTCAGCGCATTTAGACAAAGCAGACGCTGGTAGCGACACCTACAATGTGCTTAAATGAGGAAATTGTTCAGCCGGTTGCTCATACACAAATTGCATCTGTACGTTGTTGTCTGGTGAAAAGGCCGTTGTGATGCCTCGTGTAAGAAGCAGAATGATTACCAGGTTTCTGACTTTGATGAAGGATAGCGTACGGGATTGCGGTTTATCGTATCGCAGTATTGCTGCTAGCGTCGGTCCAGATTCAATGACTGTTAGCTGAATATGGAGTCGATGGGTTCAGGACGGTAATACAGAACGCCGTGTTGGATCTCAACGGCTCCCTATCACTAGTAGCTGAGAAGACAGGCATGTTACTCGCACGGCCTTACTGGATCGTGCATCCACATCACTGGCCCTGTGTCAAGAATTGGGGTTGTTTAATAGATAACAAGTGTCTGCACGAACAGTTCGACGACGTTTGCAGCAGCATGGACTCTCAACTCGGAGACCATGTTTGCGGCTACCCTTGGCGCTGCATCATATACAGGAGCGTCTTCAACGATGTGATCAAGACGAACCTGACGCACGAATGGCGAGACGCCATTTTTCAGATGAATCCTGGTTCTGCTTGCAACATCAAGATGGTCGCATCCGTATTTGGCGGCATCGTGTTGAACGCACGTGACATTGGCAGCGTGCATTCGGCATCGTCATACTGGCCCATCACCTGCCGTGATGGTATGGGGAGCTATTGGATACACATCTTGGCCACCTCACACTACATCTCTGGTGTGTTATGACCTGTATTTGTAACTTTTATTCGAGCCCTGCGAAATAATGCATGACCGGATGTTGCCGGTATTGTACGGACCTTTCCTTGATACGGAAAATATTCGGCTGTTTTCCTGGCCGGCACGTTCACCAGATCTCTCGCCCATAGAAAACGTCTGGTCCATGGTTGCCGAGCGACTGGCTCGTCACCATACGCAGGTCACTACGGTTGATGAGCTGTGGCATCGTGTGTTAAAGCTGCATGGGCATCTGTACTTGTACACTGCATCCTATCTCCGTTTGACTCAATGCCCAGCCGTATAAGTGTTGTTATTACTACCAGAGGTGGTTGTTCTGGGTGCTGATTTCTCAGGATCTATAGATCTAAATTTCTTGAAAATTTAATCGTTATTTACAGTATAATATATTTGTCCAATTATTATCATTTTGTTATCTGCAATTTTTTTCCTGGTGTAGCAATTTTAATGGCCAGCAGTGTACATCGCAGATATGAGGGAAACATTATTAAAAGGATTTTGTTATGTAAATTGTTCAACAATAGGAAAAGAAGAAGACCCAGGGAAAGGTGGATGGATAGTGCCGAAGAGGATCTTAGACAACAGAAAATGTTTAACTCGAAGATATTGGCATTGGATAGAGACATTTGGAGAGCTGTTGTGTTGGAGATTCGATCCTGTGCAAGGCTGTAATGTCAGTAAAGAAGAAGAAAGTTATATTTGATCAGTAAATGTAATATAATTTAATTGGTAGTTGTAAATACGCACATGCAATAGACTGAAAGCGTAGTGTAAATCCTTCTTTGTTGGTTCTGTCATCAGTGTGGAACAGGACGTTAAGCGTGTTTCCTGATGTTATGAGACCGATGGGTATACTGGATCCACAGTAGCGCCCGATCACTCCAGTCTCGGGTCGGATACCTTCCCGCAACTGGAAGAAAAAAAAAAAGAAATCAAGTGAATAAGTTTTTAAAAATTTTTCTTTGATACATAAAAACACTTTTATTTTCAGATTAAATTCTTTTTTAAGAAAAAAATCCATGCAAAAGTTCCAAGGTCCGACAGTAATCACAGCATTAAAAAATTGAACAATCGTATTGTATACGAATGAGAGGAAAAAATTAAAAAGACATGCAAGAGGAAAAAAAAAAAAAATGATAGTCCGTAATTTTCGCCACAAATCCGTAATGATTACAGACAAATCGTAATAATTACATTTGCAATCCATAATGATTAAATTTTTTTAAGATGGGTATTGGTGTCTCTGCAGCCGCCATAGTCCTTAGTGCCTGGAGGTCCACATGGATAGCGCTTTTGAGTTTTCAAACTAAGAGAACCTTTTTTCGAAAGACTTCAGGGTCGTTCCCACCGAGGCGTGCAGCGTTGGAGATTCACGCAGCAGGCAAGACAATTTTTCGACCCCTTCACAGCGAAACGTCAGAAATAGCATTACGTCTAGTAAAGGTTCCACTTCGAGTTGAAAGTGGGTCAACTCGAAGCGGTGGATTTCAAACCTGTTTCAGGCGAACGTGGTGTGGCTAGTGATTGGTCAACGCTTCTCGCTTCAACACCTCACTCCTCGGTGGGAAGGAGACTTTCGAATTGACATAGTGTCTACGCAAAGCAGGAGCACTGTAAATTCGAGGCTTTAAAAAGTCTTTCTCTGGTATGTTCGTTTAAAATACTACTGTCAAAACATGTGTTCAGCATAGCAGGCCCCTTTGAAGTACCATGGATAACCATGCAATCAGTATATGTCAAAATCTGCATATGTGATGTACATAAAATATCTCGGACAAAATGCTAAATATGAGAAAACAGTATGCCGTTTGTCCTTAACGACTTAGAAGGCTTTTTTTTTCAGATTTGTTTGGTTTGTCGCTCTACGGTCATCCTGTGCTCACGAGAGCTAAACAGTCCGGGGCCTACAGTTTAAAGTGGATTCCGAACCACTCACAAACATCCATGCCACAGCCAGGATCGACCATGGAGCCAGTGGTACCAAAGGCCATCAGGCCGCCCTTTTTCTTAATAATTAATCCTTCGACTGACGCCTACTCAGAAAGTTAATTAAAACTAGAAATGTTTGTTTATCCTTTGTTTTGATAGTACAATATTTAAAAAAAAAAAAAATCGCGGTCACGCAATTACGTTGGTGTGAAAGGAAACAAAACTGCCATGCTATATTTTTATACAGGTATACGGTGAACTCTGGCACCTATGGGACAGGTAATCTGTCGGATTACAAAGAGTGTCCGGACTAATGATGGTCAATATAAAAATGTAAGCTACATTGTATTGCACATGAACTTTATGAAAAGCAAAAAAAATACAAAAGAATATGCATGTAAATTTCATAAAATAATTAAAGAACTTAAATTCCTAAACAAGTAGAAATATGTAACACTGTAGCTGCAATTTAATTTTTAAAATTATCAATTATCAATTTTTTTGTTTTAAAGGCATCAAATACTGCTTTTCCTTGAATATATTTCAGCATTTAAACTTCGTTCAAATCAAGTACTCTCTTCCCTTGTCAAAATAAGAGCTGAAAAACTCTTATAAGGAAAAATGTTCAATAAGGAAAAATTTTCAATAGAAAAGAACGATTTATTACAAAGTCACGCGTTCCAAAAGTGTGTCTAACTAATCTGTGCGTCTACTGTACTGAAGTTTTTAAGTAGGCTTGTCTATCAGAGAAAATTACAAATAATTTTATGTTATTTACGATTTAAGTTTTACTTTTACGAAAAATTATTCTGTGTTTTTATTTTTTACATAAAATGTAGGTCCAAAGTTATAATTTGTACCTATTGTAGCTTTTCGTTATATTCCCAACAAGTTTCAACTGAAGCCTCTATAATGTGTTAATAATTTAATCATTATGTATTCTGCAATGCACCCCTGCTCACATCTATTTGGAATTGAAGGAAAATACAGATTCTTTGGCGAAGAATGTCGGAAGTCTGGATCAGTAATGGTAAAATCTAAACTTATAATTCCTTATAAGATCAAAACTAAATACCAAATTACAGATTTGAATGTCAACAGAAAAACAACTACTACTCTCACAGGATTGAGGATGAAGCACCACAGAAATATCAAAATTTCTACTGAATGTCTTTAAAAGTACCAAAAATGTGGCAACTGCCCTGATGACGAGTTGACTCCTCATCATGTCTTGGATTGCCCAGCTGTTGCAGCCGCCATACATTGTCTGGTCTATCCTTCGGAAGAGGATTTATACTCCGAGCTGGCAATCAACATAGACAATATTATTCGGATCACCAAGATATTTGATTTTCTTGTACTCTTCAGGGGATACGAAAACAACAACAATTCAATCGTAATAGTGTCTTTAGTACAATTTAAATACTATAAAAACACAGAACAAAAAACTAGCCATTTTAAATGTAAGTATGCACTTTGAAATTGAAGAATTTCAATAAAATATTTTGTCAATGTCAAAATAAATGATTTTTAAAAAATAGAGAGCTTTTACCTTAAGAAATACACAATCCAGTCACATTAATGTGACCACCTGTGAAAAGCCAGAATATACACTCTTGTGGAATGTGGTATTTAAGTGGTATTAAGTGGAATTCTTTATATACACCCACTGCAATGTGCTTCCACCTGCATTTTGTGATTGGTTAAAGTTTGTGATCGTCGAAAGTAGGTGGTGGTCACATTAATATGAATGGACTGTGTACATTAATCCAAATAATCAAAAGGTGCTCTACTCACTTCAACGTAGTCATAAATGCAAGTATTATTTGGTGATCGTTCAACATCGAAATTATCAAAGATAACATGCAATACTTGTCCATCTGCATTGCTGACGATATACCAACTGCAGTCCAAATTTGGTTCATAAAAGCCATCTGAATTAGCATCAAGGGACTGGATTGTACCAGAGGAGGCGTTTATGTATCCTCCGCAACCTTGATTTATACCTAAATACATACATAAAGCTTACCTAAATACGTATACACACCTATATACATACATACTAAATACATACCATAAAGCTTAAAATATCATTTTGTTAAAAATAATTTGTCAATCCACTTCAAATTTTTTTAAAAGATGCTTCTTACTAAAGTCTGCATTACTGATTGAATGAAAATAATTTCATTAATGTAGAAAACCTGGCCACATTATCTGGATCACCAGAAGATATTTGATTGACTGAAAACTTTTTATATATATATTTTTTACTAACGATGGTTTTTTTTTGTAAATTCTTTTTACAAACAGGATTATTTCGAAGCCTTTAAAGTTATTTTTCTTTGCCGAATGCAATTTTTTATGCAACACTAAAATGAATTCTTTTATAAAACAATACTAAAATAATTTCATTTAAATTAAAACTTTCCATAATTAAATAATAATTATTTCATTTATTTTTTAATTTTCCATATACATATTAACATTCCTTAATTTGTATATGGAAAAATATTAATTTCTGATAATTATCAAATTTTGCAATTTTGAATATTTTTTTATCTATGGGTAAATTTGAAGCTATTTTTTAAATTCCTACTATTAGTTCACACACTCGCTATATATATATATTTTGTTCAAATTTTTAATCCTTAATAAAATACTTTTTAATACTTTTTTAATAAAATTTTCAACTCAAAATAAAATATTCAAAACTCAAGTTCAAATACATTTTTTTGAACTTGTAGTAGTGGATGATACTTGATGTTAATACAGTTTTTTTTCATTAATTGAATTTTTCATTAATTATTAATTCATTAATTAAATTTAAATAATTAATTTTAGTTTTTTTAGAATTAAGTTTCATGTATCTACCAACAGATGGCGCCAGATGTAAGAAGAAAATTTCAACTTTATAAAGGACTTTCTGCAATATAGTGAAGAAAATGTAGGAATTGACTTAATTTTTTTATTTTTTTTATTACTTGTTTTAACTAAATTGGTTATGATCAAAGGATTGAACATGATTAATTTTGGCAAATTTATAAAAGACATTTATCTCCATTGAGCATTGAACTTTCCTTAAAAATGCTTTTACAATAATATTAAGCCTAAGGATTTAAAAACCAATAAAGATTCACAGAAAATAATGAAATTGATACATTTATTAACCATTTATGTAATTTGGGATTATTCAAAGAAATTAGCATGCGACTGATGAGTTTATAGGTATTTTCACATTTTCCTTTGGGCTTATGTTTTGTTTCTTAAGTGTTCTAGGTTTCGGGCGAGTTTTCTTTAATTAGTTTTTCATATTTGATTCATTTACATTGCATTACATTTAAGTAACATTATATATGAAGAAAAAGTAACTAGACTTGCCAAAAGTTGTATGATAAAATGCAGTAAATCCTTTTTTCCAACTTGAATGAGCTCATATGAAACTTCAAAGTCAGACTGTTTCCAGTGGACTTCACTACATTCGTTCTGTTTCCACATATCTTGCCTATTACAGGCCCTTCGTCAAGTCCGTCTCGTATTTCAACATAGTCTTGCCAACACATGTAATTTAGCTCCAATTCAAAACGCGTGAACCTAAATATAAATACAGATATTCCTTATTTTTATATAAATCCTCATAGATAGTTACTACCTTTGATGTACAGGGTGATTATAATTAAAGTCCCACTTTTAAAATGCTGTAAAAAAAAAAGAACCACTTCTTCACAATGAGTTCAAATTTGAACTGAAGATACTTGAAGAAGGGAGAAACGGCATGGCATCAAAAACATCGGCATCGATTTTTAACATTCAATTTGGTATGACCTTGCCGTGGTGGTTAGGCTTTTCACTAACAGTGTCACAACTGTTGAATGACTCGGAAGTCATTTTTGTGCGTCAAAAACCGAAACAATCAAGCACATTGAACACTACAGTTGGTTTAATGGGCAATTCATCCCAAATACGTTGTCATTTTGATTTAAAATATCATTGGCAGCTGAATTCACTTTCTTTATGCTTACAGTGCCATCTATTAACACACTTTGGAACTTTTTTGATGCCGCACCATTTCAAGTATCTTCAATTCAAATTTGAACTCATTGTGACGAGTAGTTCTTTTTCAGTTGCTTAAATTAGCTCACACTCTCCCTATATATATCTTGTTAAAATTTTCAATCGTTAATAAAATACATTTTATTCATCCACTCAAGTTCAAATACATTTTTTGAACTTGTAGTGGATGACACTCGATGTTAATACAGTTTTTCAAATATTAATTCATTCATTAAATTTAATTGATTAATTTAAGTTTTTTTTTTTTTTAGATTTAAGTTGAATATATCTACCAATAGAGGGCGCCAGATAAACTTAAAAATATGAAGGAAAATTATTTATAAAGGACTTTCTGCAATATAATGAAAAAAAGTAGGAATTGACTTAAAATTTTTTTTTTATATTACTTGTTTTTATATAAATACTTATTTTTATATAATCTTATATAAATATGAGCACTAGAGCGCTAGCCACTCGGCTATCAAACCCTTTTGCCATATATTAGACATGAGATAAAATAGTGAAATGATTAATTTTTTCCCCAAATTTTCTTTTTATCATGTTGATTGAATTGACAGATTGCTGGTTTTCTTTTATGTTTAACACAATTATTGCAGAGGCAGTACTTTTGTTTTTCTTATAAAAACGTTCAAAAGGTATTTTTCTACAAGTCATTGCTTATATATTTTTTATAATGCATCTGGCAATGCAGAGGCAGTTATATTTATGCCATATGCAAGGGCTGAACCGCTGTTACTCATTTAGCGCTACCCAGGAGGCACTTGCAGCTTGAAGATATGCTACGGAATAGAGTAATACCCCCCAAACGCTCTATGATCCTATTAGACCGAGACCTATTGTTTAAAATGGATTCCGAACCACTACAAACATCCATGGTATCGTCGGGACTCGAACACAAAACGTGGAGCACCGAGCACTAGCCACTCGGCCAGCAGTCCCCCGACGGACTAAAGGTTTTAAGGATAAAAAAAAGAACTAAGTTAAAGTAGACTTTCCTAAAGGTAGCTTATTGAGGGTTTACACCTATCTGGAGCCGAAAGAATTATCGTGCTCCTCCATGGCATAGAAATAAAAGTTTAACGAAACTGAATAAATTGTCAAGAAATAAATTTATAACAAAAACACCTACTTGAGAGCAATAACTCTATTCGTAGGTGCCAGTATTTGCCAAGTGCAATCTACTCTTTCATGAAAGAGTATGGCGTTCTGGGCGTTGAAATCACTCCAGAAGATTCAGTTAAAGTGGCTCCGCAATCTAAAAAAGAAATCAGAACACATTTTTGCAATGCTATTGCTATCCTTTTAATTATTCAACGCCCATATGACATTTAATATACATGTACGATGTTCTCGATCGTATAAAATAAACAAATACACCGATTAAGGTTGAGCCCATAAATTAACCAGTAGAGGTCTAAGTTAATTTGAAAGGTAATTTTCTTTCTCTGATTACGAATAAATGGTAGATTTTGGATTAAAATTCTTAAAAATCTCTAATTGATACTTGGGAAGCATATTTTGTTATTGTGACTAATCCTTAGTGTACAGCAGTGCAGGAAGGACATCCTATGAGTAATCTACTCATGGATGGAGGAAAGGAGCAGCTTCTGTTGTGGTGGAGCACCAGTAGGTAGAAATCTGACTTGGCTCTGTGACGTTCTTGCAGTCATATGATGATCTGATGGCCAATTGATATTTTGTTATTGTGACTAATCCTTAGTGTACAGCAGTGCAGGAAGGACATCCTATGAGTAATCTACTCATGGATGGAGGAAAGGGAGCAGCTTCTGTTGTGGTGGAGCACCAGTAGGTAGAAATCTGACTTGGCTCTGTGACGTTCTTGCAGTCATATGATGATCTGATGGCCAATTGACTAAAGCTCTGGCGATTGGTATCACAAGCTTCAGGTTTGAATCCTGGCTGTGACATGAATGTTTCTGAGTTGTTCAGAATCCATGTTAAACTGTAGGTCTCGGTTTGTTTAACACTCATGTGCACAAGGTGACCGTAGAGCGACAAAACCAAACCTTATAGCCATATGAGACCGTGGCCTACGACTTAAAGTGGATTCCGAACCACTACAAACATCCATGTCACAGCCGGAACACGAACCCAAAACCTGTGGCACCGAACACCAGCGTTGTAGACACTCGGCCATTCAGGCAAGGGAAGCATATTTTTGTACTCTTTATTGCATTCCGGAAACTGTATTCCTAAGTACATTGTATATAATTGTCAAACTAGTCACTAATCGATCGTTATATTTTAATACTGTCGTTCACTTTTTAGAGCTATTGAATTATTTAAAATGGCTTAAAATGCTGTAAAATTTATTTAATTTTATTAATTTACAAGTAATTAAAAGCGTAAAAAGAAATTGCTGAATTTTTGAAATTTTTGCACGTTCCGTATCTATATTTTCTAAAGCAGATAAAAAAAATGTACAGTATGATGTCATTACAAGGATTCCATAACTCACTCATGATTTCATAGCGTGCTTTGAATCCGTGGGCTGTGTAACTGATGTCAGTGACGAATCGGAGGGTGACAGGTGCCAAGAGCGTCCTTTCGGCCGGTGGTGTCGAACCACACATGGGTCCCTGCTGCGTCTCTGTGGAGACGTTGCTGTAGTTGATAGTAATGAAATCAAAATTGCACTCGTTGTGGCCTGAAAAAGACAATCATTATTTACAAAAGATATGATCAGAAAACTTACAACTTTTTGAGAAAATACTATGCAAAAATCGCCTTTCTCAACAGCAGCAATAAGTGTAACAGCATTTAGAAATACAAATAAAAGAAGGATGTAGGATCGATGGTAAATTGTAGGTATTTTATTATGAGTGCATACAGGTTTTATTTATAAAGATTTTTTAACATCTTGCACTTTAGTTTAACCTTTTATATATGAATATCCACGAAGAAAATAAAAATTAATGATGTAACCGTGGTTCCTCCAACGCAATGAGCGCCTCTTGCGGAGTACAGAAGAAATCATCAGTAGGCATCGAGACTCTCACCAAAGAGGACGTACAGTGCAACTGGCGCTGCTATTGAGAGAAGCGCAATTCCAGCGCTTTTGTTGAGAAACATTTACTTAACATTCACTCGTTTCGAGAGGAATTATAGTTAGCACAATCCTGTGTATCTATTGGCCTACATACTCACCTAGAGAGGAATGTAACCGTGGTTCCATCTACGCAATTATGTTTCCTTCAACGCACTGCAAGAGCGGCCCTTGCGGCGTACAGAAGAAATCCTCAGTAGACATCAAGACTCTCACCAGAGAGGACGTACAATGCAACCAGCTCGGATACTGAGAGAAGAGATGTAAAGTAATGTTACTTTTTATATTCACTTATTCCGTAAAGAATTATAGTTAGCTCAATTCTGTTTATCTATTGGCCTATAGACTCACACTCGGAGAGGAATTATAGTTAGCTCAGTCCTGTGAATCTATTGGCTTACAGACTCTCACCGGAGAGGAATTATATTTCTCTGTCAAGCGTGTACCTGAGTAACTAAGAAGTAAGCAGCAGCTTAACAAGTAACAGCTTAGAAGAGGAATCCTTCCATGAATTTATAATTAGATGTTTTAAATGAGTTAAATATTGTCTATCCTTAATTGTTTGTGTATGGGATATTTGTGCTCGTATAAATAAAGCTATATAGTAATAATATGAGTATATAGTATATATTATGAGTATATAGTGTATGAGTATTTAGTATAATACATAATATTTTTCGTTTTAAGGTTGTTTCGAATTATTTTGATTTTTTATTGTAGCACATAATATAACTTTTAAGTTGCAAATAAACATGCTTATTACTTCTGTAACTTGAATTTTTATTTATTTTACCTCTCTAACTCAAAATAAGTTAGAAAGAATCTAGATCTCTACAAGTCGAATATTTCCTTACAAAATCCGCGTAAGTCGAAATCCTCCATAAGTCGAAAATTTTTTAACTCAAATTATTTGACGTCTCCCTTGAAGTTCGACCTACAGAGGTTCTACTGTATAACAATTTAACACTTTGGCCAATGTTTTTTTTTTTTTTTTTTTTTTTGAAATGTCAGCATTGACGAATATTTTCCACTTAAAAATAATAAGGCAGATCTTAATACTTACTTTCAATGCCAAAGTTATCGTCAAAGGATAGCGAAACATACTGGTTCGGTTTGCCGATAGTATATTCGCAATTCAGGTTGTTGTCGTAATCGTTTGGATAATGTGGTGAGAATATTTCTCCTGATGCGTCTGTGAAATTTCCACCACACGCTAGAAAAACAAAATAAGTCAAGACCATGAACACAGTAAATATTTAAATCGGTATGTGTTTTATACACTATTCAAAGTACATAGAAATATGGTACTTAATAAAGATTTTATATCATAAAAATAGTGACAAATTACAATTTAATTAATGTATTATTTTAAGCTTAATTTAATGCAGGCCAATTGTCTAGCAAAGAGAGGCTCACAATTTCTTCAAATGAGATCTTCGTCCCTGTTACTCCATTCTATAAAATTATATATCAAATAAATAATGACTAAAAGCCACAAGTTACAAACTCAAGATGGGATTAAGTTAAAGCGTTGGAGAGATGAAGATCCTTTAACAATACCCAGCAATCAGAGACGGCATGCTGTCGCCCAGTTCCGACTTTTGACTGGCCATAACTGTCTTGCAGAACATCGCCATCGCATTAAAAACTTTTCGAACCCTGGCTGCCCCCTATGTGGTTCAACAGACCCAATGAACAGAGACCACCTCCAACGATGTGCGGTACTTGACGGTGACTCGGAGACAGCACTTTACTGGCGGGTGAGAGAACTCTTAAGACAATGACTTCGGTCATCTTTGCATTTTTTGGACGTTTATTCTTTGTATTTTTTTCCTTGTTATTATTACTATTACTATTATTATTATTATTTTTACTTGTACTTGCTATTTTTGTTAATCTTACTATGTTTTTTAAATAAATTTTATTTAGTAAAGATACACAGTACATTACACAGTGTTTCCACGTCAGGTTTACAAACTCTAGGTGGGTTGAAGTACACCGAAATGACTCGGATTTACAAAGCAATGACACGTCTGTAAGGCTTTCTGATTCTGTAGATAGGCCCGAGTGGTTTTGGAAAACTCACGCCTTGAAACAGTGTCAGTAGACAGTTGATGTTATGAAAGCGATGTGATTCGAAGGGAAGCCTTATTTATACCAAACGGTATTTGGTGAAGTATTTTTCATAGTCCAAGCATCTTTGGGGGCAACCAGAAATTTTCTGAAGTTTTTTTTTTTTTTTTTTTGAGTTGTGAACGAAGGATACGGACTTCAAACGTGGGGGATAATATGCTATGTCTGGTAGAAGATAATCCAAGTTTGAGTACTCAAGCTTAGATCCCTTTTTGAGCATCATGCTGGGATGGACTATTGTAGAGTCTGGCAAATTTTACACGAAAACCACCATGCATCAGTCGTTCATCTTTGTTGCTGTTGGCCATATTGCTTTTGTTTATGTTCACATAATCCGCATACTCACTTATATGGTCTTCTTTCATTTCTGGTATTTTCTGTGCATACTACCGCTTTTGGAAGGCATTTTCAACCTTGTATTCCCATGTAAATCCGGTCTATGTGTAATATTTCCCTAATAGAAATTTCTATGCATGTCCTAATCCTCAGTGCGGGACGGATATTCCATGAATGATCTACTCATAGGTGGAAGAAAAGGGGCAGCTTCTCTTGTGATAGAGCACCCGTAGGTAGAAGTGTAACTTGGCTTCGTTACGCTGGAAAAGGAGGGCAGTGCTTTCCAGAAAGACATTTTAGGAGGGAACTACTCTGTGTATACGTATCGTATGGGAAAAACCCCGGAAAACTCACGCCAGATAGTCCGACTCGTGAGGCAAGATGCTGAACATTTCAAACGCCATATAGTCTCCTCATTGTTTGAAACCGTGTCTACAAAAAGCCGCCATTGGATTGAACCTCTGCCCTAATACCACTTATTGGGCTATAGAAATTACCATTTCTTAGTGCTGAGACACTCTGTATAAAAATTCCCCATAGATCCTTTTTTAATTAAAAATCTGCTTTTTAACCAATTTTGTACTTTTCATTAATTAAATTTTATATATAAATTGAAGTTAAGCCATGAGCACTGAAGTCAAATTTTAAGTAAGCCTACATGACTTTGCAGCCAAAATATTCGAAATGGTTATATGAATGAAATGTATCATCGTATTACACGTTAAGGAAATGAATCGCCTAAAAAACATTTCATGTTGAAACATGCACACAATACCTGCAGAATACATGATGTTAAATCCATCTCCCGTGATGCGGTCGTTGGTTCGGAAGGTGATCCTTATTTTCCTACTTTTGCTTATAAACGGTTCTGGATTAGCTTGTCCACATTTTTCGCTACCTCTGTCCATCTGTCACCGCCACTGGATTCCTCAATCTAATGGAAGAAATACGAAGTTTCATCTCCAAAATGTTAAAAAAATAACAGAAAAAATTTCAAGCTCACTTTTCACTTTTTCTGGATCCTTTTCAATAAATTACCTCACACTTGCTGAAAATGCTGTCATGCTGACAAAAGTTTACATTTAATTTTTTAACCAACAAAAATAAAGATTTACGGGGGTTTAAAAAGTATCTTTACTCTAGTCTTTCATTACTCTAATCATTAAAACAGACTTAACAAAAATATGTATGTACAGATCTTTTTCCAATAAAGGATATATAAAAGTGTGTAACCGTGGTTCCACCTACCGTGTTTCCTCCTACGCATAGCCAGAGCGCCTCTTGCGGCGTTCCGGAGAAAAATCAGTAGGCATCGTAGGATCCCGCCTGAGAGGATGCACTGTGCAACTGGCACTGAATGACAATCTCTCACCCCGAGGACTAGAAGTGGAATTCTTCCACTAAATATCTAATTGAATGTTCTTTTCATATACATGCTGTATGTTAAATATTGTTTATTTTAATTTTATTTATTTTTTTTTTGTATAACAAACCAAATTTATTTAATTGCAAAGGATCTCTACATATATTTTTAATGTGGTTACAGAAAATTTTATAATAAACAATATTTAACACACAGCATACTTAAAGAACATTCAATTAAATAGTTAGTGAAAGAATTCCACTTCTAGCTCTCGAGAGGAGAGAGTGTCATTCAGTGCCAGTTGCACAGTGCGTCCTCTAGGCGGAAGGTTTGATGTCTACTGAACATTTCATTGGGACCCCGCAAAGGGTGCTCTTGCAATGTGTAGGGAAGACACGGTAGGTAGTACCACGGTTACAAGTGTTTTTTAATGATATTTACAACTATGCGCAACTCTTAATGGAATTAATTTTGGACTTCTAACACCTCGGAAGGGTTATACATGAAAATATCGCTTACCAGTTTCCAATTTGAGACATCAGTGAACTGGTTTCTTTTGATGATGTCAATGAAAACTTTTTTTTCATGATGTTTTTATCATGCACCATTAGTCGCAAGAAATGCATCAAGTCTTCGACATTAGCACGTTATTCACTAATTTTTTTAGACAATTTTAAACCTTCTTGGACTAACTACTAATCTTAACCAGTTATCTTTATTGACTTCCAAGCTGCAATCTTGGTAACTGTCTCCTATACACCTAGAGATTGCTTCCTTGTAGAAGAAGCTAAGATAAATATGTCCAATGCAAACTGCTTCTGGCTGGGAGATTGTTTCTCAGTGGATTCCCAACCACTGCGGGGTGCCTGGAAATGAAAAGGCCGACCTCTTGGCCAAAAGTGGTTGTAAGTTACCACAGCCACAATTTCCTTTATCCTTTCATCAATTTATTTTTGAGGTAAAGAAGAAAATAGACAGACCCTTAAAAGAAACTCCTTTCAACTGATAAAACGTGTAATATACTTGTTTCATCACACATCCCAATGGACTTGCCCGTGCAGTTTTTACAGCAAATTTCCGACTCTCGAAAGGACATGATTTTCTTAATAAACACTTGCACCGCATTGGTGTAGCTCCTAATGATCTCTGTCTTCTGTGTTCGCCAGGGGAAGACATGGACTTTTACACTGGCTTGATTTTATGACTTTTAATTCTGACAACTTTACTATGGCTACATTTTATTGGATTGCTAGAGTTCCTATGGCGGATATCGCTACAGTTTGATATAGGAAAAACCCTAAGGTTTAGAGACAATCGATTCTATATTGCTTCACAGAACCTTGTTAAATTCTTTTACTTTTATGTGTAGAGTGTGAATAATAATGCTCTATGGTGATTGCTGTTCAGTTTCACAGGATTGAATTCTAGATTAGGTAAACGATGTAAAAGCAATGCATCTCAAATGTCTTCTCAAAAGGACATACAGCATTGAATTTATGTCAGTTTTTCATTTTCTATGTAACAAAATCCAGAGCATTCTTTTTTAAAATGACAATATTAATTTTATCGACAAAAATCTTATTCTGTGGCCACTTAATTAAAAAGAATAATTGCCAAATTATGAACGCTTTTGAAAACATGTAACCTCAAAAAGAGTTTCAAACACAAAATAATCAAAACTCACGAAGAAAAGAAAATATTTCAAGATGTTATCTCAATAACGTACAATTGTCATACACTAAATAACACACATCGTTTTACTTATCTACTGGACAGTTCCATCAGTAGATATGTATGGAATATGTATGTAGTAGACAGTATATTTGGTTTGATTTGTCGCTCTACGGTCATCTTGTGCACACTTTAGGCTAAACAGACCGGAACCTATAGTTTAAAGTAGATTCCGAACCCCTACAAACACCCATGGAACCGCCGGGACTCGAACCCGAAACCTAGTACTTGTGGTACCTGTAGTACGAGTGGCTTGCGCTAGAGCGCAAGCCACTCGGCCCTCAGGCCCCTAGTAGACAGTATGTAGATATGTATGTAGTAGACAGTAGTCCATACAAATCTACTGGACAGTCCCATAGCACACATCGCTTTACTAATCTACTGGACAAACATCACCATTTCATGTATTGATGATTTAATGAGCTAGTGAATCGATCCTATATCCTTTGAAGGATAAACCGACGAACAGGCATTTGGTTCCATATTGATTGCAGAATGTGTATTACAAGTACTGAAGATTCTATATATTCTGTCACATATAATGATTTCTGATCGTTACTTGCATTTTCATGAAATGAAGCATCTGACGTGCAATATATTTGCGCCCAATTTAGTTTCACGTTTGGATACTTCACAGAATTGAAATAAAATTTGATTTTTTTTTATATTAAAACAATGTTTAGTTTCAAAATATTTGATAAAAATGTGAACTTTATTACGAATGCCCAACATAAAACTGAGAAATTCTATGAAAAAATTAGTGTTTTCTAAACAAAATCACATATAGGAACAGGCCGTTTGTACGCTTTTTACATAAATATTTTAGATGACAGTTGTTTGCTTACCAGTACATAATCTTTTGAGCAGGTGGAATCCATTTCAATGTCAAAGCGACCGGTAAACTCCAGCTTCACGAGGTATCCTGGAACGTAATCAATGACCCATCTGCATTCCACATTGTTGCCATAACTGGTTGGATAACTGGGGGAAGATAGATTGCCACTTGTCGTATGAATTAAACCTCCGCAACCTGGTAGGAAGAAAAAAGGAGACTAATAATTTGAAACCTCACTTATGAATCATAATCCGATTCAAGGTTTCAGCATGTTAATAACGATCAGCATTTAACAAATGCAGCATTTCCATGAGTTTTCAGCGTGACAATTACATTACCTATGGAAATAAAATGCAGAAGATTTAAAAAACAAACCATTATTTTTCAAAATTCTTTCCAATGTTAACTCAGTAAAGTCTTGAATGGAATTCTTTGTAAATAAACACCAAAAAAATAAGCAGTATAAAAAATATGATATTGTGTTCTAGAAACAACGTCATATAATATTTTTGGGAAGTTGAAACCCTAATATCATGGAAATATAATAGTTTCAATAATTTAAGTCTGTTTTATCATCTTTTTCAAATTAAATTCAAAAAACAAGTCATAAATATCTCATATAGGAGATAGCTTTTAAATTTTAATAACTTATTTATGTTTTTTTTTTTTTAGGTTGAAACATTTTTGTTGCAGTTATTTCTTCATATATTTTTCTATCTACTTTAATCTACTATCTACTTAAATTCATATATTTTCTAATATTTTCTTAATTGAAAACTTACATAACTAACCGTCGATGTCCGATGATTTTTTACAATTACAAAAGCATTAATTCTCTAACACTTTTTCTTTATTTTCAATAAAAGTAAATTAGTACTGCGGTAATGCATATTTTATGTTTAATATATGAATCCTCAAATCTTTTGTCCATTTACAACAATATAAATTCTAATCTTTGATGACCTGTAACTGGAATGAAAATTTCAACAATTGTATATCCTGATGCCCATCTTTCTTCTCTTAATATATATGGTGGGAATTATTCAGATTGAACAGGGCAAGTGACATGATAGACTTTATGGATATAATATACCAGTGACTTAGTTGTGACACTTGTCGACGTTTGAGCCAAACTACCTCAATTTAGAAGTGGGGCAAGCCTAATCATCAGGCAGGCATTTTTAGGTCTTTCTTGGTTTAGGTACCTAACATCTTACTTGATCAATCTTTTAACTTGGTGACAATGTTAAGGCACCAAGTAGGAGAACATATCAAATAATTGAAATATAATAATAATAATAATAATTGCTACAGTTCAATAAATACAATAATTATTAATTATAATAATAACATATAATAATAACAATAATTGCTACTATTTAGTTCAGAATAAAAAAAAAAAAAAAAAAAAAAAAATCGCCATGGTGATTGTAAGGCGCTTGTTTCTCTTTATACATTAAATAAATTGATTTAGACAGTATGGCATAAATGAAAAAGTGATATAAAACCAATAATTTGATACGTTAAAATGAGCAGATTTATGGAAATGAGGATTTCACTGAATTCGATTTGATTAACTACAAAAAGTTATTGGAGAAAGATATTATAAGAAAAGCCATTACATATTTGAATTAAATCATTTTGTTTAATTAATAATATTTTTTATGAGTCATTGTTTAAGCTTCATGATTTATTATTACATATACTATTTATCTTTTAATTTCGCATTTTAAAATTATTTATGTAACAATAATTGATTAAGTTTATTTTAATTAACATAATTTTATACCATTAAGTAAATAGAAATTTAATTTATTTAAATATTAAAACAGAAATCAAATTAATTATTATGCACATTATTAATAACTTTGGACCGAATGAATATATGAAAAAATTGATGTGTTTAATGTAATAGATTTGCTATTTAACTTTCTTTTTATGAAATCGATATTTTAGAAAATACTTTACGCTTAAATAAGTTTTTCTCGTCAGAAAAAAAAAGGGAAATTTGAAAATGGAAAACTTTCATCTCATATTTTGGATCTTCTCATTGTCCAACGTAATGCTTTAGAAGTTCAAATCTTTCTCAGCTTATTGCAATATTTTTAATGGCGTGAAGTTGGATTATCACCAAATAGTAAATTCTCCCATATTAGAGTACCAATCTAATCTACTTCCCACTCAGGTCTTTAATTAGCTGGCCTGAATTTCTCTCCTAAATAATCTAATTCAATTTATCTCTAAACTCCTAATTTTTTGATTTTTCGTGGAAAAAAAGTTTTATCAAAATACAGGGTGATTATATGTAATTAAAGTCCCACTTTCAAAATTCTGTGAAAAAAAAGAACTGTTCGTCCTAATGAGTTCAAATTTGAACTGAAAATACCAGAAAAGAGGGAGAAAGGCACGGCATCAATAACTGTTCCAAAGTGTATTAATAGATGGCGTTGTAAGAGGCATAAAAAAAGTGAATTCAGCTGCCAGTGATATTTTGAATCGAAATACACGCATTTGGCATGAGTCGCCCATTAAACCAACTGTAGTGTTCAATGTGTTTGATTGTCTCAATTTTTTGACGGAAAAAACGACTTTCAAGTCAAACAACTGTTGTGACACTGATAGTGGAAAGCCCATCCAGAACGATACGGCCATACCCAATTAGATGGGAAACTTTTTTTGCTGCCATATCGTTTCCACCTTCTTCAAGTATCTTCAGTTCAAATTTGAACTCATTGTGATGAGTGGTTCTTTTTGAACACTCGTCACAGCATTTTGAAAGTGGGACTTTAATTATTATTATCATTCTATACTTTCTTCAGTCTTTAAATTAATCCACAGAATTTAATTGTTTACACAGTTATTTAAATTAAACCACAGAAAAATAGCACTAAATATAACGAAAAAAAAAGTTTTGTAATGTGCATATGCAAAATGCTGATAACTTACAGCGCCATCTATTAATACATTTTGGAACTCTTTTTGATGCTGTACCGTTTTCCCCTTCAAGTATCTTCGGTTCAAATTTGAACTCATTGTGACGAGTGATTCTTTTTTTTATAGCCTTTTGAATGTGAGACTTTAATTATAATCACCCTGTATTAAGAAATATGAAGGAAGAAAAATGGCTATCTCGATCGCCATGTAATGTCACCTCTTTGCACTTCTCTTGTAGTCATCTTGAACCCGGGAGCCGAGCCTGTAGCATCAGTTCGGAAGAAGACGGTGAGGTATCTGCCGCTGGATGTGATGGGGGCCGGGGCATGGGTCCCGCAGAACTTTCCGATCAGTGGAGCTCCCGTCCAGTACCCGTTCCTCACAAGGACAGAGTCCTTATCGCAGTTTTCCTCCAACCGGAAGTCTTCTACAGTGAGCTGAAAACCCCATTTCTAATTAGAACATATATTAATGTGAATAAAAATTACTGTGCCCAAAAAGTAAGACCAGTTTTCAATTTAAAATACCCATGGCTTATGGAATATCATTTTTTTTTTTAAGTTGCTGCCACTGTTCTTGACATCTGTGTGAAAGTTGAAGTCAAAATATTCATTGGTGTTTGAGTTGCGCTTGGCTTTGTGAGACGCTAAAACGGATTCCGGCGATTTTGGAAATGTCTGAATTCATTGAGCAAAGAATTAGCATTCAATTTTGTTTCCGGAAACGTATGGAATGTTGCATTGGGCATTGCATTCTGTATCGGAAAGAAATGTTTTCATGTGGTATAAACAGTTTAAAGAAGGCGGAGAAAGCGTTGAAGACAAAGAGACCTCTGGTCGATTCTCAACCTCAACCGAAACAAAAAAACACACGTGAGTATGAGAGTAAAATCAAAAACATTCTTTATTTACAATGGAAATCCTATATTTTATTTCGAAAAATTCACGTAAATATACAAAGTTTAATTTCTTATATTAAAAATTAATATCTTTTATAATAATTTGAAATAATTGAAAGATGTTATATTCAATGTTGATCCAATCTTTATATATACATATATGTACATTCACATGTGCATATATATATATTATTGCAACGATCTTAGTTGAACCAATGTACAAAATATTATAAGTGCACATAAACATTCAGTAGGGAAATATTGCAGCCATCCAATTATTTACAGTTCAGCACACTAGTTTTGTCTTTGTTATAAAGAGAATTCTTAAAAATTTTTATTGAATATTTCTAAAAAAAATAATCCTTAGATTTTGCACAACAATTTGAATTTAAGGGGTTTTATTTATAGACGTGTTGATAATTAATTTATTAAAATATATTCAAATTATCAATTTGTCTATACTTTTTAATTAGAAAATAATGTCCTTTCAAATAAATTGATTGAAATATTTTATTGAAAGGGAAATTTTGTTTATTCTTTATAACTTTAATTTAACATTTGAAGCGTCAAGTTTTAATTTTCATAACTACAAAATTTTTATACCTTAATCGTGTAGTATTTATAACAAAGAGCTAAAATGAGCTATACCATAAAAATTTAATTACTAATTAATTAATTATGTTAATTGTTCTGTTAACTTAACACTATAAATTAGTTTCAGCGCATTTTCAGAGATTTATTTTGAAAGTACAATAAGGATATCAAAATTGCTATCATATAATAATTAACAAGAAATGATCATTTTCTCCTACTGACCGTTATAGTTTCTCCCAGAGGAGCAATGAACAACCAATGGCAGATCGAATTCGGTGGATAGCCGATAGGATAGCCAGGGGACATGATTTGTGCATCACTGCCTTCATGGACACCCCCGCAATCTGAAAAGAGTGATTTCAAATATAAAAGCAATTAATCAAGGCTACACAATTTTCTACAATTTGGATACACAATAGCAAGAACACGTAAGATAATGTTTTAAAGCAGGGATGCCCCTGCCCTCATTGGTGAAAACCAACGTATTTTGTATGCATCCATATATTCAAAAATTAAATGTCGAAATTACGAGAAAAATTAACTTTGATTTTTAAAGTAATATTCTTGCGAATATATTATAAATATTACCTATTTTATTGAGGAGTTTACAGTTCAGAATAATTAAATTATATTCTGATAATGGATTATCAATTTATAAGATCAATAGATTTATCCATTCCATTATTATTACTAATTATAGAAGCAAACTCCTTCTCGGTAGTTATGATTTGTGTCTTTATCCATTCTATTATTATTATTTATAGTAGCATATTTATGATTTGTGTCTTTATCCATTCTATTATTATTACAAACTCCTTCTCGGTAGTTATGATTTGTGTCTTTATCCCATTCTATTATGATTTATGTCTTTTCCATTCTATTTATTACTATTTTTATAGTAGCAAATTTATTATTGAGTTATGATTTGTCTTGATCGATTTATTCATTGTTGTTTCATTCTTTTTAATTATGAAGTCTAAAGCTCACGTTTGATTTACTGAAATATAATCTGATTTACCGAAATAAAATAAAATTTAAATGAACTGTATACTTACTAGAAACATTGTAAGTTCCCGGCAAACCTCTCATCGGCAGTCCTAAGTTGGCGATTAATCTTACGAAGGAGGACAGGAATGGAGTTGTGAGAAGAACCTCTGTGCTGCGATTTCCGCAAGTTCTGCCCATGAACAGCCGCCCTGTATAGAGAAAATACAACATTAAAAACAGAAAATTACACTAAAGCAATGCTCTTTCATATGCATTACTACTGTGTCCAAAAAGTAAAACCAATTTTTAAATTAAAATTCTCGGAGCTTATGGAATTTCAATTTTCTTTCTTTTTTTAGGTTGCTGGCACTGTCCTTGGCATCTGTGTGAAATTTCACGTCGAAATATTCATTAGTGTTCTAGTTACGTTTGGCTTTGTAAAAACTGATTCAGGCGATTTTTGACATGTCTGAATTAGTTTAGCAAAGAACTTGTATTCAATTTTGTGTGCGGAAGCGTATAGAATGGTGCAGAAGGCATTTGGGGAGCATTCCTATATCGGGAAAGAAAAGTTTAGAAATGGTATAAACAGTTCAATGAAGGCAGAGAATGCTTTGAGGATTGGAAATAAAGTTGGCATATGTGCATTGTGTCTGGAGGGGATTACTTTGAAGACGGTGAAATAAATTTGTAAGAATAAATAAAGAGTTTTTGAAAAAAAAATAATTGGTCTTACTTTTTGGGAACAGTAGTATGCATTATAGTCATTTAGGTTAGTTTTTAAAAAAAAAATTATTTCTAAATGAATGAATTTTCAAGCATTATACCAGAGAATTATACTGCAGTTTATTGCAAGGGAAATTTTTAGCACTTGAATCTCAATCTATTTCATTATAAATATTTTAATTCACAGGCTAAATTAAACCCATGGAGACATAGAATCACACAAAATTGAGGTTTATATACTGTGATTATGACTTCAAATTACACAAATTACACTATCATTACACGAGATAACAAAAAATACTATACAAAATTTTAAAACTTATTACAAAAATTATGAAAGTTCCCTTTTTAGCTTCAATTTTTTTTATTTACCTTAATATAGAAAAAAAGCTGAATGTTGCTGGAGAGCAGCTTGATATACTTTGGAAAAATAAGTAAAAACTTTTATGCGAATAAAAAGTTTAAAAGCTATGAAGAAATTTGTGAAGAAATTATTATCATTTCAGGCTTTAAAATGCAACATGTTTCTAATACTTCATTCGTCCTTAATTTTTAGTTCTCTAGTAATACACTCCTCAACTGTCGAAAATGTCACATATCTAAAATACCTTTGAAACTTTTATGATTTTTGTTGCTCTTTGATTTCTTACCACTTGAACTGTAACCGCACTTCATCTAAGAACTTTTTCTGCTCATTTCTTTGTGTGTAGTCACCCATGATAGACGTGGGTTATATGTCAGCATTTTTAATAATATTTTATGTATCTATATCATAATTTGTAATGTATCCTAAAAATTAGGGAAAGTATTGCAGAAATATTTGAATTCTGGCTGCCTTTTGGATACCTCTTCTACGGTTCGTTGGACAGGTAAAGTAAGAGAAATTTTATACTAAATTTCTAGTTTAGCTGATTGTTTGATGAGGTAAAAACAACATCATGCAATCATTTGGGAGTGACAATTTTAGACGGATTTAGATTTTATCACAGGGGCATTGCTTCGTAACCTTCAAAATGAAAGCAAACATTTGTTGTTACTTATACTTAAATAGTGAATTCATCGTTGTGCGCACATCCAAATTTTTTCCTTCATAATTCAAGAAAACGAAGCATTCTATTGTTCCTTTCGCAGTAACCATCAGGGCAGCGCGGTTTATGGTTGCATGACATTTCTTGTTCGAATGGCAAGGAACTACTACTACTACTATTATTACAACACACCATATCACTGTGTCTAGAGCTAAGTTATCTCTATACAATTGGGAATGACGTGGGGGAGAATTTTGATTGGGCTCTATGACCCTCTACAGTCATATGAGACCGGGACCTACGGTTTAAAGTAGATTATGAACCACGACAACATCCATGGAACCGCAGGGATTCGAACCCTGTGGTACCGAGCGACAGAGCGGTAGTTACTCTGCCACCAGGCCCATTAAAGACATTGATTTCTAATATTTTGGCAACTGTGAATAAATTGGACCAGGTGGCGAATTTTATGCATAGGAAGAGTAACAAAAGTATATACAGTAACAAAAGTATATACAAGTGATTGAGTGAAAAATGGCTAATTGTATTTATGTATATAGAATAAATAAGGAAATTTCGCTTTATATGCTCCAAATATATTGCCTTACATTAATGAATAAAAATAAATATATATGTAATTCATTGTAGAATAATATTAAGTATGTATGTCCCTCATTGTAGAATGAAAATAAATATTTATATCCTACATTGTAGAATAAAAATAAGTATTTATGTACTACATTGCAGGATAAAAATAAGTATTTATGTACTACATTGTAGAGTAAATAAAATACTTGCGTTTACCAACAAGGTACACCACTCCCTCTCTGCAGTAGTTGGCCATGTGTCCCGGCACATCCACGTAGTCGAAGCGGAAGACCAGCGTCTGGTTCCCCTGGTCTTCTCCGGTCATCCGCCACTTGCAGTCCACGTAGGTGCCGTTCTGGAGGGTGAAGTTGGGGGTCGAGATGGAGCCACTGGGCAGTGGAAGCAGCCCACCGCACACTGAAAGACATTTCATTGATGGTTGAATTATCTTTGAATGGATTGACAAAGAATTCAGTTTAAGCCTTTCAGCAAACAGTCGCGTTCCGCAAGGCATAGAGCAACACATAGCAGTATGGATCGTGGAAATGATAACCCGTCGAGAATTATAATAGTTTCTTCTACCTGACCCTTAACTGCTCGACATAATATGGATGGTCTGCAGAGAGAATAAGTATAGGATAAAAGGTTCCTCATAAAAAATGAATCTAAAATACATGTACTGATGGACGAATAGCATGACCACTATTGACCTAAAATTAAATAAAGCAGTTTATTTCCTGTCATTTGTAATGTTATATACTTCTATATCTTATCACCAAGGAAAGAACGAAAAAAGGTATCTGTAGATTTTTAGAATTCCTAGAATTTTAAGCGAAAGTGAAAAAAAAAATGTGTTCAAAATACTCCTATACGTGTGTATGGGAGAGCTAAAAAAAAAAAAGTTTTACAAGATAATTGATGCTAATATCGTTAAAAGAAGAAATATTAGTTTTATAAAAAAAATTTATATCTAAAAGAAAATCCAAAGTTCGAATATTTATAATTCTCTAATATTAATACCGTGTTAGTGAACAGGTGAGAAAAAGCACTGTATACATCATTTACAGTTTGAAATTATTCTTATATTTTTAAGAAAGAAAGCAATGTTTCTATCTTCCTTCCAACTCTTTTCTTGTGCTGATGCATAAGTCTTAATACATGACCTCAGTGATGATTCTTATGACTTGTATTAGATTGTCGGATTAAATTTATTGATGCATTAGAAAAAAATGCTGAAATCTGCTGATGCTGATGTTTGTTCGGGATGAACTCTGAAACTAACAATCCGATTTTAATTTTTTTCCTTAAATGTGTTTTTGTTCCAACTTGAGAGATAGGATAGTTTTTATTCAGATTTTTTTTATTTAAATGCAAAATCGACGATTTTCATATTTCGCCATTTGGCGCCATTGACGTCATTTGGCGCAACTAAAAATTGCGATTTCTCATCCGATGGACGTAATTTTGAAAGTACATTCAAAATACAAGGTCAGGTGTACCATAAGATCGGGTCGTTGATGCCAAAAACCTAACGAAGAGCCAAAGTTTCTTCAAATTTATTTTATGGGCAGTTCTGAAGAACGTGTGACAACTCGATGTCAGTATAATTTTATCGAACAAGTGTACTAAGAGCTATTGTAGAAATGTTGAAAAATCTTTTAGAAAAGCATAACCAACTCATTAAGTTATTTAATGAATTTATTTATTTCGACGAAAGACAGATTATCAAGAAATATTGTTCATCGCTTAGTTCTTAGATAAATGAAAGTAATGATTATTAAAAATTAAATTTGGTAAAATAATTGTAAAACAGTGTTAAAAATCAGCATTATCTACCTCATTCGTTAAATTAATAAAAATTAAACACTTTTTATTCGTGAAAGCTTTATTTGAACTTTTCATCATTCTTTACCAATCACTTTCTTAACAATACCAATCATAGTAGAGAGTTTTTGCATACCGTATTTTGGATGTCCGTTAGCTTTTGCTCCCTAGCGCGCATGCACATAAGAAATTGCGCATGCGTATCTGTAATAATGTTTCCTATGAGCATGCGCGCTAGGGAAAAAAGCTAACGGACGTCCAAAATACGGTATGCAAAAACTCTCTAGTATCTAATAATTTAACGAAATACAAGATAGCCACAGCAACGCGTGGCCGAGTCTGCTAGTATTGATCTATACCACAGTAATGGTGTATTTTATTATCTCTCACGTAATTTACAAACTTAAAAATGGGAGGTGAAAGGGCCTCGTAAGTGGAATAGCCTACTTACTGCTTTCTTCTTCCGTTGAATAAGTGAGCGAAAATCCTTGTCCCGGAGCCAGGCCATGAGTATGGAAATCGAGATTAAAGTTTGCATTAGATGAATTGAGGGCAGCAGGTAGTGTGTTTCCACATATTTTTTCCACATTGTCTAATGATGGGTGTGCTGACCAATACAGTTCATTGAAGGTCTGGAAGAAAAAAAAATTAATCAGAAATGTGGGTACTTACGTATTAACGCCACCGCAGCTACAGATTTGGTGGTTTTAAATGGCGCCAATCTACACTTTAAATTTTTGTGACAAATCATAAAATATATAAAACACTTTATTTAAAATCAAAACACTTTCAAAATTCAAAATACTTTATTTAAAAACCAAGTGGTCAATCAGTTTCGGTGGAAAATGGGCCGATACAGAGTTTAACATAGATTCAAAACAGTCTCTATTTTAGCGCATTGGCAGCTCTTTATTGGCGCAACTTCTGCTGCGGTGGCGTTAATACGTAAGTACCGAAATGTGTACCCCTATGGAACACATCTTTTTTCAATTCCTTCTATTAGCTCACGCTCTCCTATATATATCTCGTTCAAATTTTCAATCGTTCATAAAAACTTTTTATTCATCCACTCAAGTTCAAATGCAGTTTTTTTTAACTTGTAGTGGATGGCACTGGATGTTAATGCAGTTTTTCGAATATTAATTCATTCATTAAATTAAACTAATTAATTTTTATTTTTTTTAGATTTAAGTTACGTGTATCTACCAAAAGATGGCGCCAGATAAACTTAAAAAAAATGAATGAAAATTATTTATAAAGGACTTTCGGCAATATAAAAAAAAAGTAGGAATTGACTTTGAAAATTTCTTTTTTTTTTATATTACTTGTTTAAATGTGACGGCCAAGTGGCTAGCGCTCTGGCCTTTGATTTCTGAGGCTCCAGGTTCGTAATGGTATAATAGCTGTACACTGTATAAAAACAGAATACTAAAGTGAAACCAGATTTAATAGTTTTGATGATGAATTTGGCATGTTGGTGAGAGAATTTCTTTACTCTGTAGTAAGGCTTCTTTTCATTAGTAAAGTTGTTGTTGTTGTTGTTATCGTGTCCATGGATTTAAAATATAATTATCAATGTTAGATAAAGTCAAAAGTCTTCTTGATAGCGGCCGCAAGCAACGGCGCCGCTTCACTATGTACAGGACTTCTCTTAAGTTGGCCTCGATTGGCGCCATACCCAATTGCAAAACATGGGGGGGGGACTGCTGGGCACTCAAGAATGTACTTAGGTGTTAGGAAAGCGTTGCGGCAATTTCTGCAGGGGATGTATTCCCTGGTCTTGTCTGGGAGAATCTTCATCCCTCTGTAATGATTGGTTCTGAGTCTGCTAATAATTGATGTCCGCTTTCTAGGGCAGTTGAAGTCCGTAATTAGTGGCTTCTTAAAGTTATGAGCAATTAGTCGACTTTTGGCAACTGCGTATTAGTAAAGTTAACTACACTAAAATACGTACTACGAACATATTTCATATGATTACATCTTTTTGTACACGTGTACAGTTTCAGCTAGCGAGTTTTGTCAATTGACGGAACATATCCAACTCATATACTTTCTATGTTAGCAAAAATCTGTTATAAAATATTAAATCAGTTGGAATTAAATTGTAACTATGAAAATGGACTAATTCCTCTGGAACTTATTGTTGCTTGAATGCTCACTCGCCACTGACACGTCATTTTATAAATAGATTCTCTTTGGTGTCAACAAAAACTTTTTAAAATTAGTTGATGTTACTTCTTTAATCGCAAAATTCAGTTGTTTGGTTAATGTTGTTTCGGGATACAAGGACTAACGTTTTGGGGCATGTTTTTACTTTTGCCTACATTCAAAATCGTGGATGCTACAGCGATATTTGATATACCACCATTTCACATTGGAATGGCCCTGGTGGATGGCATGGATGTTTGTGAGTGGTTCGGAATCCACTTTCAGTTGTAGATCCCGGATGACAGTAGATTAGCCCAAAGTGTGCATGTGCTATGGGATTATTCATATAAATTGAAATGTTTTGATGATATTTATTTTTTTTGTCTTTCTTTAATTACCGTTGATTTGATTTTATCGGTATGGGCCTGATGGCAGATTGTCTAGCGCTCTGGCGCTCGGTACCACATGTTTCGGGCGGTGTCATGGATGTGTATAGTGGTTCGGAATCCACTTTAAACGATAGGTTCCGGTCTAACAAGATCGAAGAGCGTTGCGGGGTAGTGTTATTTCGCTTCCGTAGCATATCTTCAAGCTACACGCACCTCTTGGGTGAGTAACTTCTGTGTAATTCTAAGTGTGTAACTTCTGTGTAATGCTTGCCTTAAGGCATCAGAGAAAACTGTCTAAGTGTTTGCCAGCTGCATTAGAACAAAAAATTTATCCTTTAAACAAGTCTAACTAAACAAATATCTATAGTGCGTATCACACAGGCCTATTTCATTACTTTATACATGAAGCAAACTGGCCTGCCATCAAATAATAAGCTTTCGATGTACATGGTTTTTGGCGGATTTTATTTTATGCGGGAGAAAAGTCATTTAACCACCAGGCGCCCTGGAATCATTGGTTCTTGTAAAAATTGGGTCTCGGCCCAGTGGCAATGCGCGGGGAATGAATGGCCGAATGCTCTGGTACTAGGTGCCACAGGTTTCGGGTTCGAGTCCCTGTGATGCCATGGAGCTAATAGTGGTTGAATCCAGTTTTACAGTCATATGAGACTGGGACTTTTAAGTCCCATCTCTCTAGTCTGGCAGAAGTCTGGACTGTACAGAGCGTTATGGAGCCCAGTCAGACTTCTCACCACCATCATTCCCAAACTGTAGATGGACAACTCAGTTCTAGGTACAGCGGTGTGGTAGTAGTAGTAGTAGCAGCAGCAATGCGCGTAGTTATCGTAAAGGTGACCCCAAATTCGAATCCATTGGAAGTTCTCTTGATGTTACTGCCTTTAAGACTCAATGTTATTAGTATTACATGAAAAATGGATGAAAGGCTTCGATATGACCTATGTTTGCCAATTACATTAAAAAAAAAAATTATCGGTTTCCCTAACATTGTCTGTAATCTGACTCTTATGTTTGCCGCTCATGACATTCAATGTTCCAAGAAAAGGGCTTAAGGCAAACAATTTAGCTTAGACGGAGTTGGGACTTTCTTTTTTTAGGCGGGGGTAACTTTGGTCTCCCGATTCTGATAAACAGATGGTAGATCTCGTTTCAGAAGGTATCATTGACTGGCAGTTATCCGCAGTTCTTGATAGAAGATGCTTAAGGTTCGCTTTTGAGCATCTCTTTAAGGGTGAAAGTCGTTTAGGAGTATAACCCCGTCTGTTTGGGCCTGAATGGCCGAGTGTCTCTCGCTCTGTGCCACAGGTTTGAGTCCCGGCTGTACCATGGATGTTTGTAGTGGTTCGGAATCCACTTTAACCAGTTGGTTTCGGTCTCATATGACTGTAAGAGCGTCACGGAGCCAAGTCTGACTTCTACCTATTTGTGCTCCTTCACTACAGAAGCTGTCCTCTTTCCTTCCATCCATGAGTAGATTACTTATTTGAAGTCCGTCCCTCACTGCAGGACAACAAGGATTAGTCACACAGGCACATATCCTGTCTGTTTAGGTCCTTACCAGTTCTATTACAGAAATATGCTTACCATCATTGGGTTCCATGGTGAACGATTTGGTATCAGATTCGCAACTTTTTGTCCATTTTATGCATTTTATCATTAAAACTACATTCCCGATATAGGCCTAACTTCAATTGATACGAAAACGTTTTCCCACCATCTTTCCTGTAACCTCTACGGATATATTTCAAGAATTGAATGTCTGTCCCATTTACCCTGTTTCTTTATACACTGGGAGAAAATGATATCCTAACACCAAGAAGAAATTAGTTTAAACGAATGAAATTTGGGCAAATCATTTGTCTAGGTAACAAATTTATTTGAATCAATTTTAAGGTCACAGGTTAAAGTAAATGAGAGAAGAGTCATTTTAAAAGTGAAATGGTGGTTCATTAAATACAGATGTAATCTCCATGATTTTGATTTTGGGTTCGAGTCCCGGCGGCGCCATGGATGTTTGTAGTGGTTCGGAATTCACTTTAACTGTAGGTCCCGGTCTAAAGTGTGCACAAGATGACCGTAGAGCGACAAACTAAACCATGATTTTGAATGTAAGCAAGTAAAAGTAATCCCCAAACAAGCCCTTGTGCCCTGAAACAACTCCAACCAACCAACCAAACAACTACTACACCACACCACATCACTGTGCCTAGAGCTGAGTTGCTCTTTTACAGTTTGAGAAGGATATGGGTGAGAAGTCTGATTGGGCTCTGAGATACTCTATAATCATATTAGACAGGTACCTACGCCTTAAAGAGAATTCCGAACCACTGCAAACATCCCTGGCACCTCCGGGACTCGAACCCGAAACGTGTGGCCCCGAGCGCTAAACATTCGGCCACTCAGATCCACACTAACTAACCAACATAATTTTGCAATTAAAGAAGTAACATTTATTAATTTTAAAAAGTTTTCGTCGACACTAAAAAAAGAACTACAGAGAAAAAGTACAAAAGAACTACTTCAGATGAATTCCTCCATTTTCACTGATAAAATTTAATTCACACTGATTTAACATTTGTTAAATTATAGCATATATGAGTTGGATATGTTCCGTAAAGTGACAAAACTCGTTAATTGAAACTGTACAAAAAACAAATTACTGTACTAAAAAAAATTAAAAAAATGTAAAAAATTTAATCTTATTGAAATATGTCAGTAGTGTGTATTTTAGTGTAGCTAATCAGGTTTCACTTAGTATTCTGTTTTATACAATGTATAGCTATTGTACCATTATGAAAATTAGCAATTATTAAAGATTATTTATATATTATATGAAAAAATTAGGATAATATTATGGATATAATTCCATAATATTATGGATAACTTTATGTGCACAATTCTGTAATTGTTTTTACTTTTTAATGGTAAATGTCAATAAATCAATTTAGAAACAGGGTAAATTCCCCATTATGGAAGGAAATTCATTGCAAAAACGTATTTTATAATTTGAGATTTATCAAACTTATGTAAATTAGCATAAATAAAATTGTATTGTAACCTGTTTCCTTGTAATATAAGCTTTTAGTTAATTACAAGGAAATAAGTTACAGTACAATTTTAATTACGTTAATTAATATAGGTTAAATAAAGGGTCAGCGTCTTTGATCAACATCTCTAATTAAAATTTCGATATAAATTTAAAAAAAAAATTTTTCTTTTAAAAATTCAGTATATTAGCTATACCACATCTTTTAATCTTTTATTATTAGTTAAATTTCATTTATGTCTAATTAGTTATGCATATTTAAAAAGAATAAAAAAAGTTAAAAGTTGCCAGACTTTAAATACACAGTCCAGTCACATTAATGTGACCACCTGTCATCCAAAGCCAGAATATACACTCTTGTATATTCTGGCTTTTAAGTGGAGTCAATGTGGAGGAGGCTTTAAGTGGACTGGCTTAAGTATTTAAGGGGTATTTAAGTGGTATTCTTTTATATACACTCCACTGCAATGTGCTGCCACCTGCCTTTTGTGATGGGTTATTTCGTTGACGTCGAAAGTACGTGGTGGTCACATTAATGTGACTGGACTGTGTATTTTCAGGCAAAATATTATTTGAATATTCTGAATTTTTAAGAGATTTTGCTAATTCATTTTAAGTTTTTTCTCACCTGTATGTAACTGAGGCAGATTCCGGTGGATTCGTCTCTTGGCAGATTGAATTCTGAAGGTGAGTTGACTCTGCGCCCCGGTGGGGCTGAGAACCTCCACCGACAATCCCTCACGGCCGCCAGGGCGTTGGGATAGTTGGGCGATGTGATCACTCCAGAAGTGCCCTCCAAGTAGTCGCCACAACCTGCGCAAAGTCCAGTCATGGTGAACATCAATGTAACCATTACGTATCTCAAACAGATTTTCAAGATTACTTATCAAGTAAGCCGATAATATTTCTTTATACCTACCACACGTTTAAATTTTGTTTCCACAATTTCTTTCAAACTATACGCTTTCTTAGGAGTTTATTTGAATTTTCTCTTTTGAAAGAAATTTTAAAGACATTTACTCACATGTAGGGGAAAAAATAGGCAAATTTCTGATAGGGCACTGCACTTCAGTTACCAGTATCACTCAAACAATAAATTTCAAATTTATCAAAAGTTTTGTTATATATATATGTATATATACAGAGTGATTATAATTAAAAGTCCCAATGAGTTCAAATTTGAACTAAATATACTTGAAGAAGAGGGAAACGGTATGACATCAAAAAATGTTCCAAAAAATTTCCACCGATTTTCCCATCCAATTTGTATGACATTGCAGTGGTGGATGGGTTTTCTACTAATAGTGTGACAACTGTGGAATGACTTGGAAGTCATTTTTCCGTCAAAAAATCGAAACTATCAAGCAAATTGAACACTACAGTTGGTTTAATGTGCAACTCATGTCAAATACGTTGTCATTTCGATTCAAAATAACACTGGCAGCCGAATTCACTTTCTTTATGCCGCCGACAGAGCCATCTATTAATACATTTTGGAATTGTTTTGGATGCCGTACCGTTTCCCCCTTCTTCAAGTTTCTTCAGTTCAAATTTGAACTCATTGTGATGAGTGTTTTTTTTTTACAGCATTTTGAAAGTGGGACTTTATTTAAAATCATCCTGTATATACATACAGTAATACATGAAGTTACGTGTGGTTTAGTTGAATTTCTTGAGTGTGGCTATAACTTTGGGGTCAACTCATTTAGTTGTGGGCTAGGATTAATAAAAACGCTAGTTTAGAAGAAAAACATAAAAAAATCTAATTTTTTTTTTACACAATCAACTCTTATAAATTTTTAGTTTGACAATTTTTTACTCTTTAAAATATTCCACAATTATTTTGAAGGATTGCCATTTTTTACGGACACTTTTTTACTTACCTTTTTTTTTCTTTTATCCCCATTAAAAAATTTACAATTGAAATAAAACTGAATGTTTGACAATGAAGGAAAGAAAAAAGATAGTGATTACGTTGAAGATTTTCTAAGTTCAAAATACATTAGAATAAGTTAAATGTGTCAACTAAATTAAAAAAAAAAATATTATTAACTATTTGTTTATAAATATTTTTTTTTTCATATTTATTAATATTTATTGTTTGTCTCTCTTTTTTGTTCTTTATTTTACATAACTTAGAGATTGCAATAACTACATAAGCTAGTGAAGATAAACATAAACATTATTGATGATTAGTACAATATTATAGTTTTGAAGTTCGAATACTACAAATGATTTAAATGATGATTACCAATACAACAACTGATTTAAAGGATACCTATACTACAGTTTTACTTAACGTACTTAGTAATTAATACTAAAATTGACTACCAGTATTACCAGTCCCCCAACCAATAAAATTTATTCACTTAAAAAAGAAAGGTAAAAATTCAATGCTCATCATCGAATCCCAGTCGGCTAGTCAAACAATTATACAAGTAATTTGTTTTTATTATATCAATCACAGCAATAATTAAAAGGCTGCATTTTGTGATATCTTTTAATTTATTGTAAAGCAACATTTCGATTAATATAGAGTTTGAAATGTGTTATAAAGCAATTTTGATGAACTTACCCATTAAATCTTCTAAAGAATCGTTTTATTTGTACAAATTTACTATCGTTTATGAAACATCGATTTGTTTTAAATTGCCTTAATTAAAAAGAAGAGTTTTATTCATTCAATTCCTACTATTAGATCACACACTCGCTATATATATATATTATATATATATTTTGTTCAAATTTTCAATCTTTAATAAAATACTTTTTATTCATTCACTCGAGTTCAAATACACTTCTTTTTTGAACTTGTAGGGGATGGCACTGGATGTTAATACAGTTTTTTCAAATATTAATTTAGTAATTAAATTTAATTAATTAATTTTTAGTTTTTTTAGATTTAAGTTGCATGTATCTACCAATAGATGGTGCCAGATAAACTTAAAAAAAAAAATGAATGAAAATTATTTATAAAGGACTTTCTGCAATTGAGTGAAAAAAAAAGTAGGAATTGACTTCAAAAATTGCAATTTAAGTTGCATGTATCCAATAATAGATGGCGCCATATGTAAGAGGAAAATTTCAACTTTATTTATAAAGGACTTTTCTGCACTATACTAGTTTAAAAAAAGTAGGAATTGACTTAATATTTTTTATATTACTTGCTTTATTGATAAAGCTGCTTACAAATTAAAACTCTCAAGATTGCTTATAGAGATTTACAGCTTACCATCTTCAAAATTACCATCCATCGTCAAAGAAAATCCTTTGGCCACGTCAGCAGTGTTAGACTTGAATTTGACATAAGCTTCATGTGAAGGAACATCAATGGTCGCAGTTGAATTAGTTAAAAGTACCACAGTACACACCTAATATTTCACCTGTAAGAAAATGGGGATTATGCATTGATGTTGTTGTTATCATGTCCATGGATTTAAAATATAATTATCAAAGTCAGATCAAGTCAAAGGTCTTCAAGATAGCGGCCGCTAGCAACGGCGCCGCTTCACTATACAGGACTTCTCTTAAGTTGGCTTCGATTGGCACCCTACCCAATTGCAAAACATGGGGAGTGAGTGCTGGCCACTCAAGGATGTGCTTAGGTGTTAGGAAAGCGTTGCGGCAATTTCTGCAAAGGGATGTCTTGTCTGGGAGAATCTTCATCCCTCTGTAATGGCTAGTTCTGAGTCTGCTAATAACTGATGTCAACGTTCTCGGGCAGTTGAGGTCCGTGATGAGTGGCTTCTTAAAGTTATGAAAATCGATACGTCGATGCCATATTAATTTATAAAATACTTATTTTTCTTTAGTTGATCTTTATATTTTTATACTCATGAATTTCATTTTAAAAATTTAACTTGCCATTTTTTTAACTCAAAAATTTCAGTATTCATTTTTTTTTTTTTTTTTTTTTTTTTTTATATTTATTTATTATTTTTTTTTTTTTTTGATAATCTCAAAAAATATTATGAGGAAATGTGAATATCGCAACAAACACTTGGATTTTTGTTTGTTTCTTATACCACTTGGTAAACAGCAACATCTAGACCAAGTTCAAGAACCCGTTTGGTCTCATGGAAAAGGGAAAGGGGGCAGCTTCTGTTGTGATGGAGCATCCGTATGTGTTTTCTTTCTAATGCAGCTGGCAAACACTTCGATCGTGATCTTTATGCCATAAGCAAGGGCTGCATCGACGTTACTCACTTAGAACTGCCCAAAGGGCCCGTGTAGCTTGAAGAAAAGCTACGGACGCGGAGTAGTACTACCTCCTCAACGCTCTACGATCCTATCAGATCAGGATCTGCGGTTTAAATTGGATTCCGAAATACTACAAACGTTCATGACACCGCCGGGACTCGAAACCAAAACCTGTGGTATCGAGCCCAGAGCGCTAGTCACTCGGCCATCAGACTCCCATAGGTAAAAGTCTGACTTGACTCCTTGTCGCTGAAGAAATTAGGCAGTGCTGCTCACCAGCGGTGCGCATTGTCACTGAGCCACGAGTCGGGCCTTGGATTTTCGAATGCCTGCTTCCTTCTCTGTGATAACTTACAAGTACACAATCAGGCATTGTATAAACTTGAAAAAACATCATGTTCATAACCAACAGTTAAAAAATTATGAATTTGTATAATAAAACACAATGATATGGGTATAAATATGTGTAAACTATTTGTTAATATGAAAGACAATAGATCGCGCCACCAACAGGAGATGTAACTCCTTACAAGGGTGTTGTCCTGTGCGAGGATTCCAATGTAAGAGCAAGGGCAAGTAAGGTAAGCTGTGGAGTTGGTGATGTCAAGCGGTGGCTCGAATAAGTATTTTGTAATGCAAATAAAATTTGTATATATATCAACTGAAAGTTGTCTCAATTAATGATAAAAAGAAAAAAGAAGATAACATTTGTGATGAATTATATAATAAATAAAAAGAATTTTTCTCCATCATAAGTAATAATCAGTCAATAATCAATCCAATTGATCAACTGGATTAATTAATTTAGCAATCAATTGTAAATCCATAATAAGTCGATATATTAATGACTTCATTAATAATTGGAGATCCCATGTATATAATTAAGTGCATAATTACTTAAGTTAAAGTTAAAATAATCATATATATAGATTTGATTTTAGACATTTTAATTAATTGAATTATAATGTTTAAATGTTTTGAAAAAATACCTGATATTACGTATATATTTTATTATAAATAATATAATATTTTATTTATTACAACACTATTTATTGTCCTCTGCTTCTACTTTTTAACAAGGATACTTTTTGTAAAGATTGATATGTAAAGAAACGTTGAGATTCATTCAGATTTTTTTCCCTTAAAAAGCATTAAAATAAAAAAAGGCCATGTTTTTTCTCTAAATATATACATTGTTTTAATTTGTATTAGTACTTCTTTAACCAATATTCATTGGCTAATATGAAAAAAAATCAACATATACACAATACGAAAGACATGTAGCAATTCGCAGAAATTTTCGAAAAATTATCTATATTATTTTCATACTCAATCTAAGCAATTAACGAAAAATAAAAATCAATATTAGAAATAAATGTACAAATATAGCATAGTATAAATTAGTAAAGTTTTGAACGAATTTTTGTATCGTTTTTAGTATATATATCTTTGTTGGTATTGAATAATCTAAATAACTTTTACTCAAAAATAGAAAAAAAGGAAAAAAATCTGCAAAAATTTCAGTCTCGTACAATAAGATATTAAAAGATAAAAAAAAAATGCTATAAGTTTAAAATGTAAGGCGGATTGAATCCTTTGGGGGAAAAGAAAGAAATGAAAAAAAAAAAAATTTGAATTGTGCAGGTTCGGCAACCAGATTGTAATTGGTTGGGTTGAGATACTTGAGAAATAGGTTGGAGAACTAAAAGCTTTATTCACACTGGCACAAACACCACGCACGTACAGTTAGAGACGTACAATATATAACACATTTAAAGACACATAATTATAGATTCGTGGACTAGTTACGCGCAGGATGCACAAAATATAGTTCCTCTCCAGCTGAGAGTCTGTAGGCCAACTAATACGCATGATTGAATTAAATTTATTTCCCCTCAGCGAGAGTCTCGAAGCCGACTAACCATTTCTCCTGAGGGGTACTTATGCTTGTGTGTAGGAGGAAGCACGTTACACATTTTCTTATGAAAACTTTTTTGTTGAACATTGATGGGCCTCATGGACAAATTATGCATCGGCATTGCAGTCTGGTAGAGATTTTTAGGCGTAATTTCCCTACATTTGCACGCATCATATGATAAATATCAGAAAACACCCTCGAAGCAGTCTAAATATCGATGTGCACACTTTATACACATAGTGTCACAATCCTTCTTTTGAAAGCAATGACTGCAACGAAAGCTACCAGTGGATTCATACCTGAGACCACCTGCATGCTGGCTGGACACACTGCTACTGGGTCCCGAGTAGAGCAGATTTTTTTTTTTATTTATATGCAATTTAATCCTCCCTTTAAAATAAACACGTATAAAACTTACCATTCTCGTTAGAATTTCTGATCTCCAGATAGTCCGTATTGGAGCAGTTCTGGTTTCGTCTCGGTGCAGGCGTGTTCAGGTCAGTCAGTGTTAGGACGATGTGATAGTGCAATGGCATCTTCAAGTACCATTCGCACGTTTGGCTGTTGCCGTAATTATTCGGGTAATTGGGGCTTTTAATGATTTCATGGAAAGATGATATCATTCCTCCGCAAGCAGCTGAAATAGGAAATAATTAATGTTTAAATACGAAGAAAAGGAATTTAAACTATTTTATGAATTTCAGTTCATCATGCGTAAACAGGTTCTTTTCATTGAGCTTAAGGAAATATGAAATATTATCATAGTTATATGCTTTTCAATAAATAGTTAAGTGCAACGAAGAGATTGCAATTTGGCTTGGACTTGTTTTGTTGTTAGTCATGTTATATCTGTCAAGTTCAATAACTATATACAATTTACGAAACAGAAGTAAAGGTCTTCAATTATAGTAAAATAGCAACTCTCAAGTTCAGAATCCAAAACATTATTAAAATAAATAACATAAATTAACATAACATAAATTATATAACTAATGAACATAACATAAATTATATAACTATAAATTAACATAAATTAACATAACAAACATAACATAAGTAAATGTCTTCAATTATAGTAAAATAGCAACTATCGAGTTCAGAATACAAAACATTATTAAAATCACTAACATAAATTACAATGTAATCAAAGTTTCCACTACGGAAATCATATGTAGGGAATTTAATCGGTATTCGATGTTAATCCATAACAAATTTTTTAATAATAGAATACCGATACCGATATCGAATACCGAACATGACTCAACCTGTCGCGTTGCAATCTTTATCTTACTGGGGAACACTCTCCGTGATATCTTTTTTTTTTTTTATTTGTTAAAATATTGCTATCACGCCTCATATTTCAAGTTTATTTAAAGTAGTTGTTTGATTTTATTCTATCCGATAATGATATGTTACTGTCATTAAAGTAATCTTACTGTCATGTTTTAATAACTCCTATCTGTCTGGCTCTTTATGTCATTAAATAACAGCAGTCAATTAAACTGCTTCAATTTTGCAGACTTGTGTGTTTTGCTGATGTCGATTTGGTTTGGTTTGTCGCTCTACTGCAATTTTTTGCTCACTTTGGGCTAATTAGATTGGACCAAGAGTTTAAAGGAGATTCGAATCACTCACAAACATCCATGCCACCGATTCGAACCTGGGCTTTTATAAAGGTTTGGTTTGGTTTTGGTTTGACTTTGTCGCTCTACGGTCATCTTTCTAAATTTGGCTCAATTTATTAGTAAAACAGAAAATGGACCTAAAGTAAAACGTGGAAGCCTGAGATACAAATGGCCAGAGAGTTAACCAATTGGTCATCAAGCCGCTTGCTGATGCCGAAGAATTTTCTACGCATGAAGACCCATACAGGAACGGCATCTTTTTCACACGAGATAGAAAATGCCTATTACAATACATATGATTTTAAAACAAATGAGCTGTGCCTTTGCTACCTCACCAACTCTCAAGGATATAGTAGAAGAATTCTTATGAAATTAAAGTCTAAAGCGATGTGAGGCCGTAAGGCAGAAAAATAATTTCTGAATAATTGGCGGCCTACGTTTGGAGTTTTTAGCCTAAAGTGTTTTATACCAATTGTTTGTAAAGAAGGATTTTAAACTGATAAAACTATGTTATAGTTGTGATAAACAGGGGGGGGGTTCATTTTGAAAAAATAGGCTGAAACTCTTGTCTATTCAGTCACTTCAGATAAAAAATAACAACAACACTTCTAGTCGATTCGTCTCAGAATTCTCTCCTTTTCAAAAAAAAAAAAAAAAAAAAACTCTTTTAAGACAATCCGTCAAGAAGGGGGGGGAAGGGTCAGCTTCCCTCACTTCTCATTGAGTAGACATTTTTATTCACTGAAAAACTCACCAATGCGAACTCTGGCCTTGAATCCAGCCGATGGATTCGGCACTGATGTGACGTATCTCGCGAAAAGGGCATTTCCAGTGGTCATCACGCTAGACGGTGGGTCGTTTCTGCAGAAACGTCGAAGAGGTGGTGCCATCTCCGTTCCACCATCAGAGATCTGGAGAAATTCAATTTCTTCATCCTCTTCACATCTGTAATGAATGGAAAAAAATTTAACCATATACGATTCTAATCCTTCTCATGTTTTTTTTTTTTTTGTTATTCGTTTCGTTTTTTCGTGTTTTATTTGTAGTGAATAAAACTGTCTAGGAGTCAAAATGATGGCTAGAAATGCATATAAAATAGTTACCATGTGCAGTTTTAAATCACAATAACATCAAGCACCAAAACGGCGAATTGAAAACAAAAGTGTCTACCGTATTTATTGTTTTTTGCATCAGACATTTGCGTTATATTGCATATTTCACAAACGTGAAAATATCTGCACACAGTCACCCTCTACCTCTGAAATATTGAATTTATTTATTTATTTTTTCGTTTCATACAAAATCGCTCACACTGTGAACAGTAAAACTGTACGACTCTGTGACTCATACATCTTGTTTTATAGCCTTCTTGTATTTAGAGCTACCTTTGGAAACACCACTATTTTCAAAGTAACATGGTTTCAAGAATAAATTGTCTAATCTCGATTAAAAAAATTTGTCTTTCCACAGCAGAAAAAGGGATATACAGGATGATTATAATTAAAGTCCCACTTTGAAACTGCTGTAAAAATAAAAGAATCACTGTTCACAGCGAGTTCAAATTGGAACTAAAGATTCTCGAAGAAGGGGGAAACGATATGGCATCAAAAAAAAAAAAAAGGTTCCACTGATATTTCGCAACCAATTTTGTATGACCTTGTCGTGGCGGAAGGGCTTTCCACTAACAGTGTCACAACTGCTGAAGGACTTGGAAGTCCTTTTTTCCGTCAAAAGACAGAAACAATCAAGCACATTGAACACTACAGTTGGTTTAATGTGAAACTCAAGACAAATACGTTGTCATTTCGATTCAAAATATCACTAGCAGCCGAATTCACTTTCTTTTATGCCGCTTACAACGCCATCTATCGATACATTTTGGAATTTTTCTTTTGATGCCGTACCGTTTTCCCTTCTTCAAGTATCTTCAGTTCAAATTTGAACTCATTGTGACGAGTGTTTCTTTTTTTTTTTTACAGCATTTTCAAAGTGGGACTTTCATTATAATCAATCTGTATATTAGATTTCAATCCTTTTTATTGAAATAAAATATTAATTATATTTTTAAGGAATTCAAATTAAAATTTAAAAAAAAAATTAAGATTAATATTTCTAATGAAAATTAAATCTTGAACGATAGCTTTTTCTCCTCATTCATTTCAGTGTTGCTCTTACTGTTTTCCCCTTCTTCAAGTATCTTCAGTTCAAATTTAAACTCATTGAGACGAATAATTCTTTTGACAGCATTTTGAAGGTTTTTTTTTTTTACAGTTCTATTTTTACAGACTTTAATTATAATCACCCTGTGTTTTCGGAGCAGATTACTAACCAAAAAGCAAACTAATGAGCGTCGGTAATATTTAGCTAAAATTATTCACTGGGAAATTAGAAAGAAAAAACCGCATACTCACTTTGCGGAAAAGTGGAATGCTTCATCGAAATCTATCCTCATTCTCGTAGCAGCAGGAGATGTGATGATCCAGTCGCATGCCACGTCATGCGTGGGTGGACTGGGATAGTTGGGGAGGAGATCTCCACGTAGGGGTCGTTCTCAGTAACGTACAAATGCCCGCCACAACCTACTGAGAGCTCCCTGTAATGCAGCTCGAAATCCTGAAAGTAAAAAGACGCTACGGGTTAAAAAAACAAAACCAAAACGCGTATTGTATAAACTTATAGTGTTACTTACAGCATAATTATACTATTGTTACTTTCATTATCCACAAACTCCTCTGATTTCAATGGTTTGAGTGAAATTGGCGATAGAATGCTTTATGCGATTCAGCTACGAATATTAAAAGTTTTAATGAGTGCATTGCGATACACTTGTTATTTGAGTGACAACGATGGTTTGTTTCACATTGAGGGTAACGAAAGAAGCCTGTGTGATAAGTTCTTGACAGGTTAATATTTTGATAAAACAAATGTCTTGTGGATTTAGCACAATTGTGCATTTGGTGCAATTCACAACTGTACAATTGAGTTCGTGCATTTATGAATTGCACAAACTCAATTGTGCAATTGTAAATGTGGCAAAATTGATTTAAAATAGTTTATTTTACAAATACAAAATGTTTGAAAGTTATTCTACATGACACGACATTCATCATTCTACATGCAAGAGAGTGAGACTTCGATCCAACCGGAAAATGCCAAGGTTTGAGAAAAAGTAGACACTGCGCGACGAATCAGTTTTATGTCTCATCTATAACAGGATTTCTTTGTTATATTAACGGGATTTCTCCAAAAAAAAATATACAATTGTCGAGCAATTTGCTTTGAAATTTATCCGGAAGAAGAATAAAGGATTTCTAACCTTTCTAGGATGTAACTTCGATTCAACGTACAAATCATTTTAAATGATCAGTAAGTTTACTATGTTTATTGGAAAACGTGTAGATATGCAAAATTTAATAAAATAAAAAGAAAAATATGTACAAATCTTTGCTATAGTTATGTTTTCATTTCTGTCACAGCCCCAATTCGAAAATTATAAGATGTCCGGTATATATTGCAGATATCAATAAAATCAATTTTACAATACATACAGCTGCCTGATATGATTATTGATTTGGGTGACTCGACCATTTTAGATTTTTTTAATTTATCTCATTGTGTATAATTACTACTATGTCCAAAAAGTAAGACAAATTAGTAATTTTCAATTAGAAATTCCCAGGACTTACGGAATTTGAATTTTTTTTTTTTAGGTTGCTGGTACTGTCCATGACATCTGTGGGAAAATCTGACGTCAAAATATTCATTAGTGTTTGAGTTACGTTTGGCTTTGTGAGACGCTAAAACGTATTTCGGCGATTTTTGAAATGTCTGAATTATTTCAGCAAATAACTCGCATTCAATTTTGTTTCCAAAACGTATAGAATGTTGCAGAAGGCATTCTATGAGCATTCTTATATCGGAAAGAAGAATTGGAAGATTAGAAGTGATATAAACAGTTCAAAGAGGGCAGAGAACGCGTTGAAGACGAAGAGCCCTTTGGTCGACTATCAACTGACGAAGTTGATGTCCAAAAAATTAAAGATTTGGTGTTTGCAAACCGTCGATTTACAACTAGATTCCTTGCTGATGATGTTGGAATTTCAAAAGGATTCAAGTCAATTCCATTTTAGGCCTCAAACGTGTCAAATCTCGATTGGTACTGAAAACACTGAATGTGCCATCCCACACTGCATTGATTCTTCTTGACGTTTACGTCAAAAATGAAACCCATATCGTTCCCCAACCACCGTATTCACACCTTGCGACTACTGGAAGAAGAAGAAGAAGACGTCAAGAAGCCGTCCAAGTCGTTCAATTGAAGAGATTCAACGTGAATCGGCGCGTGCTTTGAAGGCCCTCCTGCCGATGACTTTTTAGCATGCATTGAGGATTGGAAAAAAAAAAAGTTAGCATAAGTGCATTGTGTCCGAAGGGGAGTACTTTGAAGGAATGAAATAAATTTGGAAGAATAAATAAAGAGTTTTTGAAAAAAAAAAAAATTACTCTTACTTTTGGGCACAGTAGTAAATAATAGTTTTTCATTTCAATTCTTTTATAATTCTAACGGAATGAATATCACCACATACCGGAATACCAGTTGCCACAGTGGAAACCACAACCTTGACGTAAACTTCATACGAACTAGATTCCATTGCCTGTGGTTTGTTTGAGCCACAAAATTTGCCGATACCCAGGTAAGGAGATCCGCTTGTTCCTCCATTGTTGATCTAGAAAGTTAAAAAAGTCAATAAAAGTGTTTACTTATGTAGATACATTTTATACTTTCTGCAAGGACATACCAGGATTAATATCCTGGTATGTCCTTGCAGTGCTCCCTGCCCTAGATCTGCTGAAACGGCTTTAGCTAGACTAAGGACTGGCCACACTAAGAGTTTGACCTTCAATGGAGACGAGAAGACATTTGCCCTTTGTCATTGTTCGGCCATCGCGTCTCCCTCTCATCTTATTGATTGTATTGGTGCCTCTGTGAGGCAACTGTTGAATGTCGCGAAGATCGTTTACGATCTATGGATGCAGCATGATCTACTGGACTTGGCTTAGGATTCTAAATCAAGGGGATAAAGCAACAACAACAAATTTCTTTATAAATTTAATTCATTAATAATAAATTTACATTTTGTGTGGAAGAAATTAAACATAATATAATGAATAGTATTGATCCAAAATTTTAAACAAGTCATTATGGTGATATTTTCTAGTGATATTACCGACAACCACTATATATTTTAAATAAATTTAAAATTCTATTTACAAAGTCGGTTATTTATTAAAAAAAAAAATATTCTTCATTGCTAAAGTAAAAACTAATTAAATTTATTAAATTGCTACGATTCAGATTTCTAAAGAAAATTTGAAATTTTAATTAAATTTCTTATTAAGTTTCGAAACTTAGAATAATTTTCAAATCATGCTGAAACTTTTAGATCGTATCATAACCTTATTGCAACAAACAACAATGTTTAAGGTATCAAATTTTTATTATATATAAACACAAATATGTTATGATATTGGAGATTTTTATAATCTGATATGTATTCCACATATAGATTAGACATTTCAGATATACAGTAGAACCTCTAAGTAGAACCGAAACCTCCACAATTCGAAAATTTTTTGTTCCCTTCCCTTCAAGCCCCAAAAACTCCATTACTCGAACAGTGACATTCATTTTCTCGTCAGTCATTTTAATCTTATGTTAACAATTATTTTTTACTTTTTAGTTTGATTAACTCTAAAAAGAGTGTTTTTAGTGTTTTTAAACTATAATATTTAAACGAGGCCCCGGTACGGAGGACTGGAACTATAGTTCTAACAATAATTTAATTGTGAGTAAAACAAAGGTTAAATGCGAAAATGTCGAGCCAACCAGGATTCGAACAAGGAATCTCCTGATCCGTACTCAGGCGCGTTATCCGTTGTACCACTGTCAAACGTAGGTTTGAATATCTTAGGTAGTTTCATTCTACATGAGTTAAATTGCTCTTCATAAGTTAAAATAAAATCACTCATCCTGGCGATCCTAATCAGAATGAGATAATAAACTTATCAAAATATTCTAGTGTCGTCTGTCCTGGATAAGTCTACAACCTTTAAATTAAATCTGATCGCTTAAAGTAGGGAGCCCAAAAAATCGAGCCCAAAGAGTCAGTTACAAACAAACATACAGGTGAAACTAATAAAAGCGTATTAAAAAGTACTTACCACAATGTAATTGGTGGAGCAAGAAGCATCAGAGGGTACGTTGAATCTATCGAACGAGATCTGTATAGTCCGTCTTGGCTTGACAGTGATCAGGTATTCGCATGTCAGTGTTTGGCGTCTGCCGAGCTCGCCCATCTCTGTGACGATGTAGTCACTTTTGATGGTGCCGCTTGGACCGAACAGGTGAGATCCGCATCCCTGTCCATGGGTCATTAAATCAGTAAAATTATTATTCTTTTTAAGTGGAAAACAAGTAATTAGTGATTTCAAAATAAAATTTCCTATATACTACTGTGTCCAAAAGTAAGACCCATTTGCAATTTAAAAATCCCGGGGCTTATGCAATTCAATTTTTTTTTTTTCTTTTTAGGTTGCTGGCACTGTCCTTGACATCTGTGTGAAATTTGACGTCAAAATATTCATTAGTGTTTGAATTACGCTTGGCTTTGTGAGACGCAGAAATTGATTCCGGCGATTTTTGAAATGACCGAATTAATTCAGCAAAGAACTTGCATTCAATTTTGTTTGCGGAAACTTATAGAATGTTGCAGAAATCATTCGGTGAGCATTCCTATATCGTAAAGAAATGTTTAGAAGGTGTATAAACAGCTCAAAGAAGGTAGTGAAGGCGTTGGAGACGAAGAGCCCTCTGTTTGATGACATTGGCATTTCAAAAGGATCAGCCAATTCCATGTTGGGCCTCAAACGTGAAATCTCGATTGGTACCTAACACATTAAATGCGCCAGCTCACACTGAATTGATTCTTCGTGACCTTTTCGCCAAAAATGAAACCCATATTGTTCCACAACCACCGTATATCACACCGTTCGATTTCTGTCTATTCCTAATCTCAAAAGACCAACCGGGACACCGATTTGAGTCGATTGAAGAGATTCAACGTGAATCTCCGCGCGCTTTGAAGGCCATGCCAATGACTTTTTAGCATGCATTGAGGATTGGTAAAAGTTGGCATGTCCGGAGGGGGGATTACTTTGAATTCAATAAAATAAATTAAATTTGGGAGAAGAAATAAAGAGTTTTATGAAAAAAAAAAATAATTGCTGTTATTTTTTTGGGCACAGTAGTAAATAAAATGAGCGCAATTAAAACTTTTCAAAATGAAGTAATACTTGTAGTGTGCGCTATATTTGAATATCATAACATTTAAATATGTAGTTCTGTAAGCAAAACGCATCACTCAAGAAGTCTTTGGCCTGACACATGTACGGCAGCACTGTCGACAGACCCATATGAACTTTAGATAGTAACCTCCTCCAAACTGTACATGTCAAATTTTCATGACATTCTGATAATTAGTCTACATGTTACAGTGGTTTTAGTCACCCCAGTTTTGTAATTATCAAAAAAATGGATAAAAAAGAATTTCATGTTTTGATTAAACGTTGCCTTTTGATAGGTAAAAATGCTATTGAAGCCAAACAATGGCTTGATAAGACTCTGCACCAGAGAAATCAACTTTTATTGACTGTATGCTGAATTTAAACGGGTCGTACAAAGCTAATGATGCTAAGCGCTCTGATCGCCCAAAATTTGCAATTGCTCCGGAAAACATAAAAAGTCCACAAAATAGTCTCGAAAAAGACTTTAACGTGAAGTTGCGTGACATAGCTAACACCTTAAAGATATCAGAAGGTAGTGTGTTTATGATTTTTACACGAAACTATGAGCATGTTTAAGTTGTTTTCGAAGTGGGTGCCGCGTTTGCTCACACCGGACGAAAACAACAACGAATTCAGAGCGCTGTTTGGAGCTGTTCAAGTGAGATAAAAAGGATTTATTCTGTCGGCATGTGATAATGGATTCACACTACTACACACCTGAATCAAAAGATCGTCAGCTGAGTGGAGAGCAGCCGGTGAAAGCTGTCCAAAGGACCAAAAACACAAAAATCAGCACACTAGGTTATGGCATCCGTATTTTGGGACACGCATGACAATCTGTTCACCGACTATCTTGAGAAAGATAAAACTATCAATAGCGAATATTACATACCATTATTGGATCGATTTAGTGTAGAAATTAAGAAAAAAGAGCTGTTTCACCAAGACAATGCCCTGTGTCACAAATCAATGAAAACTATGGTTAAATTGAAAGAATTACCCTTCGAATTTCTTCCCTATCCACCCCTACTGTCCAGATCTGGCTTCCAACGACTATTGGCTTTTCGCAGACCTCCAAAAAAGGCTCCAGGAAAGAAATTTGGTTCAAATGAAGAAATGATTGCCGAAACAGAGGCCTGCTTTGAGAGCAAAGACAAATTGTTATACAAAAAAAAGGCATCGAAAACTTAGTGAAAAGTTGGAATGAATAAATCTCCCTTGAAGAAGAATATGTTGACGAATAAAGTCGAATTTCTAAAAAAAAAATTTGTTTTTCTTAGCTAGACCGGAGACTTATTGAGTGATCTCTTACATTATACTAAATCTGTTCTGAATCTTTGTTTTCTTAAGGCAATGAGTGAATAGCCAGATTATAGATCACATGAATTGATAAATATTTGATTTAAAGGCGGAATAGTCGAATCGATTTCTTATGAGGGGTGCTAATCAGATAGATGTGACAAAAAGATTTGAAAGAAAAGTATAATAATTAGTTAAGACTAGTTTTTCTTTTAATACCGTGGCATCTCAAATTTTAATTAATAAGCATGTATTTTATTGCATTTGAGATCCATTCCCTATGATGCCGCTCTTTTTGAATGTCCGACTGGATCGTTACCTATTTTCCACGCGATCGGTGATCGAATCATACCTATATGGTTTTAAGAATAATTCAACCTGTTCATCAAGATTTAATGGTTGAGAATGGGCTACATTGGGGAATGTTGCTTTAGTAAGTATTTACAGAGGCCAAATTAAGATTTTTAAAAGAACTAGAATAAAAGAAATTATTTACGTATTGATAACTAGTAAGGACATGAGTTAGACAACTCATGTTCAGAACTCCTGCATCAGAATATTATAAATATTTTACTTTAAAATATTTATAATATTCTGTATTAAAATTTAGTTTTTTTTTTGTTTATGTAAATAGTTATTTTTAAAAAACAGGGTGATTAAAAGTGATTATATATATATTAATTCCACTTACAAAAATGCTGTAAAAAGGAACCGCTCGTCACAATGATTTTTTGAATATATCGATGCACACATAATATGTTTTTTAATACATTGGTTTTCACTACTCGGCCATTATAAAATAAATACATTTGTAAAAATACATAAATACATTTTTACATAACATTTTCGTGAAAGTGTGAAAAATCACACGGGCCAGAAAATATTCAAGGGGGCCTTGGGTTGGCCATCCCTGATTTATAACATATACAACTACAAAAATGGGGAGAAATAAGCTAAAACATATTCCGTTGAAGGAAAAAAATCACTTACGAGAATATGCAGAGTGGAATCCTCGCATACCCACATCGGAATCTGTTTTAAATTGGAGCCTCATCAAGTTCGTTGGACTCACAAGCATCTCGTTTTCGAGTCTACCACACAGAGTGGTATTCAGTTGCCAATTTGCAATCGTCGGGTTGGTCGCTGAAAGTTTTATTCATTCAATGAATTCGTATTTTGGAAAAGCATCTAGTAAATTAAACAAGCAATGCATTTCTATAAATTAAGCTTGCACAGCAATTTCAAGAATTAATTAAATTTCCTTATGACATTTGCTATCCTGCATTAATAATCACTTCATACAATTCGGAATTCAAATGAGCTTTGGAATATCTTGCTCCCCTAGCTAAAAACTCCAAAGCTAAAAATCAGTTTATGCAATGTTATTTTCTGCAAAAAGTATATTTTATACGTAAATTTAAAAAAATTAAATTTTATTTTTTAACAATATTATTAAATTTTTATTTGTATTAAATTGATGTATAAGGCAAAGTGCATGTACCTGAACATCTATTACAATAGTTTTGTGTTTTTAATATCATCTTTATGAAGGGAAATCCTGTACGCAATAAAGCTACAGTAATTTTTTAAAGAAAATTTCATAATAAATTTTTAAAAAAATTTTAATCTTATAAAATACCCAATATGTTGTACTTCTAAAAAAAACCCACTGCAACAAAATATTATAATTCTATCATTAAATGGAAAAAAAAACACCTGTGGTAAATCGAAAAGTTTGCCTTTTTCTATCTTTCTGTGTAAACCCAATATAATATCCCTCCGAGAATGCATCAATTTCCTTGCCGATAATCTGGCATGAGAAAATAATTAACTTCAAAGTACAAATGGGAATTCAACATTCACAGTTTTATTAGCATAACTGTAATGTTAATGATCGTATGAACAAAGATTTCAGATTTAAATGCAATGCAAAGTTATACTCGACAAATTGAGAGAATTTGTAATTAAAAATTTTAATATTAGAAATTTTAGTGCAATAGTGTCTAAGCTGCTGAAAGTGAAATGTCTACGAGTACAAGTTGCACAAAAGAGTACGAAGCAGAGACGATTGCTAGTTTAGCCAAAGTATTTCTGTATACAATCTTACACAGACAAATAGATAACTATCTTGGCCACTTATAGTGCTCAATTCAGAAGTATCTAGTGTAAAACAGATTGGAAATAAGGGTTACAGCTGTAGACAATTATGTATGAAATCATACTATAATCATAATTTGTATTGGGCATGTTTTTCTTGGAAATCTTTCATTGTGTGCTACAAAAAGTGAACTATGGAAGAATATTATAGGTAAACTAGAATAAAATGATATGATAGGTGAGACAGATTGGAAATAAGGGTTACAGCTGTAGACAATTATGTATGAAATCATACTATAATCATAATTTGTATTGGGCATGTTTTTCTTGGAAATCTTTCATTGTGTGCTACAAAAGTGAACTATGGAAGAATATTATAGGTAAACTAGAATAAAATGATATGATAGGTGAGACAGATTGGAAATAAGGGTTACAGCTGTAGACAATTATGTATGAAATCATACTATAATCATAATTTGTATTGGGCATGTTTTTCTTGGAAATCTTTCATTGTGTGCTACAAAAAGTGAACTATGGAAGAATATTATAGGTAAACTAGAATAAAATGATATGATAGGTGAGACAGATTGGAAATAAGGGTTACAGCTGTAGACAATTATGTATGAAATCATACTATAATCATAATTTGTATTGGGCATGTTTTTCTTGGAAATCTTTCATTGTGTGCTACAAAAGTGAACTATGGAAGAATATTATAGGTAAACTAGAATAAAATGATATGATAGGTGAGACAGATTGGAAATAAGGGTTACAGCTGTAGACAGATTATGTATGAAATCATACTATAATCATAATTTGTATTGGGCATGTTTTTCTTGGAAATCTTTCATTGTGTGCTGAACTATGGAAGAATATTATAGGTAAACTAGAATAAAATGATACTAGGTGGACAAGAAATAGTGGTTACAGCTGTAAATTATGTATGAAATCATAATAAAAATCTTTATGCTACAAAAGTGAACTATGGAAGAATATTATAGGTAAGACAGAATAAATGATATGATAGGTGAGACAGATTGGAAATAAGGGTTACAGCTGTAGACAATTATGTATGAAATCATACTATAATCATAATTTGTATTGGGCATGTTTTTCTTGAAATCTTTCATTGTGTGCTACAAAAAGTGAACTATGGAAGAATATTATAGGTAAACTAGAATAAAATGATATGATAGGTGAGACAGATTGGAAATAAGGGTTACAGCTGTAGACAATTATGTATGAAATCATACTATAATCATAATTTGTATTGGGCATGTTTTTCTTGGAAATCTTTCATTGTGTGCTACAAAAAGTGAACTATGGAAGAATATTATAGGTAAACTAGAATAAAATGATATGATAGGTGAGACAGATTGGAAATAAGTGGGTTACAGCTGTAGACAATTATGTATGAAATCATACTATAATCATAATTTGTATTGGGCATGTTTTTCTTGGAAATCTTTCATTGTGTGCTACAAAAAAAAGTGAACTATGGAAGAATATTATAGGTAAACTAGAATAAAATGATATGATAGGTGAGACAGATTGAAATAAGGGTTACAGCTGTAGACAATTATGTATGAAATCATACTATAATCATAATTTGTATTGGGCATGTTTTTCTTGGAAATCTTTCATTGTGTGCTACAAAAGTGAACTATGGAAGAATATTATAGGTAAAAACTAGAATAAAAATGATATGATAGGTGAGACAGAGAAATAAGGGTTACATTAGACAATTATGTATGAAATCATAATAATCATAATTTGTATTGGGCATGTTTTTCTTGGAAATCTTTCATTGTGAATATTATGCTAGAATAAAATGATATGATAGGTGACAGATTGGAAAAAGTGATATGAAATCATACTATAATCATAATTTGAAGATAAAGAAAAAGTATAGGAATATTATAGGTAAACTAGAATAAAATGATATGATAGGTGAGACAGATTGGAAATAAGGGTTACAGCTGTAGACAATTATGTATGAAATCATACTATAATCATAATTTGTATTGGGCATGTTTTTCTTGGAAATCTTTCATTGTAGGGTGAACTATGGAAGAATATTATAGGTAAACTAGTGATATGATAGGAGAGACAGATTGGAAATGAAATCTGAAAATTCATTGTGTGCTACAAAAAGTGAACTATGGAAGAATATTATAGGTAAACTAGAATAAAATGATATGATAACAGATTGAAATAAGGGTTACAGCTGTAGACAATTATGTATGAAATCATACTATAATCATAATTTGTATTGGGCATGTTTTTCTTGGAAATCTTTCATTGTGTGCTACAAAAAAGTGAACTATGGAAGAATATTATAGGTAAACTAGAATAAAATGATATGATAGTGAGACAGATTGGAAATAAGGGTTACAGCAGCTGTAGACTATAATCATATTTGTATTATGAAATCATACTATAATCATAAATTTGTATTGGGCAGATTGAAATTTTTCAATTTGGAAATCTTTCATTGTATTGTGTTTTTCTTGGAAACAAAAAAGTGAACTATGGAAGAATATTATAGGTAAACTAGAATAAAATGATATGATAGGTGAGACAGATTGGAAATAAGGGTTACAGCTGTAGACAATTATGTATGAAATCATACTATAATCATAAATTTTTTTCTTGGAAATCTTTCATTGTGTGCTACAAAAGTGAACTATGGAAGAATATTACAGGTAAACTAGTATTGATAGGTGACAGATTGAAATAAGGGTTTTCTTTGAAAATACTTTCATAATTTGTATTTGTGTGCTACAAAAAGTGAACTATGGAAGAATATTATAGGTAAACTAGAATAAAATGATATGATAGGTGAGACAGATTGGAAATAAGGGTTACAGCTGTAGACAATTATGTATGAAATCATACTATAATCATATAGCTAGCACAGCCAAATAATGTTTTACAGCAATACGTAAA